>QQSS02165730.1:0-15411 GCA_003687565.2 Craspedacusta sowerbii | reverse complement strand
ATAACCGACGTAAGGCTAAGCAGTTGATAACCGAAGTAAGTCTAAGCAGTTGATAACCGACGTAAGGCTAAGCCATTTATAACCGACGTAAGGCTAAGCAGTTGATAACCGACGTAAGGCTCAGCAGTTGATAACCGACGTAAGGCTAAGCAGTTGATACCGACGTAAGGCTAAGCAGTTGATAACCGACGTAAGGCTAAGCAGTTGATAACCGACGTAAGGCTAAGCCATTGATAACCGACGTAAGGCTCAGCAGTTGATAACCGACGTAAGGCTACGCATTTTGTTAAGTCCATGCGCTAACTTATCGCGTGCTTTCCATGACATTCTTTATGTGTATATAAATCACACAATTCTTAGTGTATTAAGTCCTTCAATTTAATCTCGTATTTTACTACGTCGCATCGGGGATCCAGTTGTTTCTAGAGCTTCACGCAGCACCGGAAGCTTTCACTATCAAGTCCTACTTTCCAAGTTGCATCAACTGCCTCGCCTATGTCTTTTTCAAGTATCTTTAGAGTCTTAAGAGAGGCCGGCGTACCGGGGACATGAAGAAAACATCCAAGGGGCGGGTGAACAGAAAAAAATTAGGGGCACGCTACTAGACCCATTCAAAGGTAATCCATTTAGCCACGTGGACTTCAGGGTTGGGAGCAGAAGAGGCGATCGAATAAACCCTTAATGGTGTCATGGGTCTCCTGCTAACACCAATGCAAATACAAATCATCAATAATATTGGCAATGAGAACCAATAATAAAAACAGCTATATATAATATGCATTGTAATAATACATAGCGAAATCCAATAATAATATTAGCTATGTACATTATGCATTATAATAATACATAATTAAGTGCAATAATAATATTACTAGCTATATATCATAGGAATTATGATAATACATAATAAAATGCAATAATAATATTAGCTAAATATAATATGCATTATAATAATACATAATGAAATACAATAATATTAGCTATATATAATATGCATTATAATACATAATTAAGTGCAATAATAATAATATTAGGCATATATAATACGAATTATAATAATAATAATATAATTATATTATAATTATAATAATTCATAATGAAATACTATAATATTAGCTATAAAAATTATGCATTATAATAATACATGATAAAATGCAATAATAACATAAGCTATATATAATATGCATAATAATAACACATAATAAAATGCAATAATAATAATATTAGCCACATAATATTCACTATAGTAACACAAAATAATAGCTTCAATAACATTAAATAATACTTGCATTAAGGCTAGCAACAAAATATACGTTATCACAATAAATAAACATTGAAATTCTTAAACATGCTGAAAGCCAGACTAGGAAAGTCTAGTAGCATACTCACTCTACAACGGCAGCTGCCATCGTAAAGAGTTTAAATATTTCATGCAACCGCTTGGTGAAATATTTATGATAATCACAGAGGCGTTCACCACCATTATATAAACTCTCCAGTCTCACCGCATGAAAGACACTGTAAGATTTCCAACAACGGACCTAATCTGTTATTTCACCGTGAAACACTGTTGGCATTCCACAAATATTGTTACTACCACCGACGAGAATGTTATTGAGAGAAACGCTTTCGCAGCTTGGCGCAGGCAGGATAAAAATCACAGGTTAAAACGGAGCTTCCCAAGAAAAGCAGCCACGCAAATATAGCGTTGTGTTTACTGATTAACCTAGTATTATAACATTCTGTTATCACAATATGACAGTTTCCTCCACTGATGCAGGAAAGCTGATACGAATACGAATATCTACGTGAGGCATGTCATTTCGGTCAGGTCACAATGTGACTACTGATTTTAAAAGAATATTGTATTAATTTCTTTTTTTTTCCCCTTATCAGACCCCTTGAAATAACCATTTGAGACGGCGAACATATTGAACCACGTGAAAACTTCCATACAACCAAAAATTGCCAACGGTCCAGTTTAGAAAACAAACAATGAAACCATTCTGTATTACAAACTTTTAAGAAATGCTCTCTTGAGCTCCCTTACACAATAGTCTCACGCTATTCATATTTATTAATATAGTAACTCTAAGAACACCGCAAACTTACTAGAAATAACCTCAATTAATCTTAAGAAGAAAGCCCTAACTTGAAAAGGCTACCAATGCAGTGTTTGACAGTGGTCGATTTAAGTGAGTTTCTCCTATAACCATTATTAAGACACTTAAGACTTGATAGACATGGTAATTGGCAATACAGTACATGCGTATGAATCAGCGCAATTAAGATGAGATTCCAGCAAGCCAACCAAGAAACTGCAGAAAGAAACGCCACGCAATTAGCAATTGGGATTTCAGCTCTGAATAAGAAGAACAATTAGTTATAACGGGGAAAGCAATTTGTGAACTTACTAGAAATGACAGGCGATTTGCAACAGGGTTCTCACGTTGACTTGAATGGACAAAGCCAATATATTACAATACGCGAAGCAATTCGCGAACTCACTAGAAAACAGAGGCAATTTGCAATAGGTCTCTGCTTGACTGGTATAAGAAGACCAACTTATTACAATGTGGGAGGCAATTTGCAAACTTACTAACAACGGGAGAAGCAATAGGTGTCTCAATTTGACTTGAATGAGGCAGGTAAACTATTATAATGTGCGATGCAATTAGCACTACCACGCGTCAGTAACATTCGGAACAATTAACATGAGATTCTAGCCGCAAAACCAATAAACTGGAAACTGTCTAGAAATGCAAAGCGACGAGCAGTACATTCTACATTGCTTTTGGCAATTAATAAGAGATTCAATGGTTAACAATAAAAGACACGCTAAGTCTTGGAAACGTGCAGCACTTTGCGATGAAGTGCCTCCGAAGTCTGATGTAGTGCCTCCGAAGTCTGATGTGCCTCCGAGGTTCGATGAAGTGTCTCCGAAGTCTGATAAAGCACCTCCGAAGTCTGATAAAGAGTCTCCGAAGTCGCATGAAGTGCCTCCGAAGTCTGATAAAGAGTCTCCGAAGTCGGATAAAGTGCCTCCGAAGTACTCCTTAAGGGTCTGCGTCTCGAAATATTTTTAGTATTTCTTGAGAAAAGCTCGAGAGGAGACGGAGGGTCCGTCTCAAAACAACGCTAAGTTTCGAGAAATAACGAGACACTTCACTACATTTCTCGAAGCGTTTTTAAATGAGGCTTTTTTTCTCGAAACTGCGTTTAAGTTTTACAAGTTTCACAACTACTTTCGAGATTAAATACAACAATCGGCAAAATTTCTACACATTTCGAGAAAGTTGGCAATAACTAAGAACGATTTGATGCGGATCTTTCTGGTCATGTCTTTTGATGAAGTGTCATGCGTTTATGCAGTATGTCGTATACTCTAGTTAATAGCATGATTTATATTATGACAATAATCTGACGTATGCAATGAAATGAAAAATGTTCCTCTGTTTGTCAAAGAGCAAAAACTGTTTTCTAAAATATCATATGAAATAACGCGATTCATTAAATTTTCCATGTTTTATTGAGAAGTTTTAATGTTTTTGACCCAAATTTTATTAACGACGCCATGGCGTTATTTTATGAAAATTTAGGCGCTCTGTGCGCAATTGTACACGGATGAAATCCCTCCCCCGTGCATTATTTATTCAAAATTTCTAAACAAAAAATTAATTCGAGAAAAACATCGTTATTTCGCGTTTCAAACGAAAAATTTCACCTTCGCTTCGAATGATTCGAAATAATTCGAGTCGAGAAGGACATCCTTCCCGTTTCAAACAAGTCGAAAAGTTTCTCGAAATTTCTCGTTTCAAACGAGAATGAGCTTTGAGACGCAGACCCTTACTACTGATCACTACGGGTGAGAACGGATATAAAAATAGGAAAGAAAAAATCAAAAGATGAAAAATTAAAATAAAAAAAGAAAAGAAAACAGAAAGGTACTTTGTTTAAGAAAAAAAATCAAGTCTACAACATGTTCTGTTTTAAGATAATTTTCTGCTGTTGTTGTTTTTGTCGTTGTTGTTGTTTGTTATCAAACAGTTACGTGCACTAGAGACAACTTTAGAGATAGATAGAGAAATACGATACTTCTATGCATAGGGCATTTGGAACAGTATATGTTAGCAAAGCTTTGCATTCTATAAATTTACATTCTTCTTCTACAATGGGTTTTAGTGGACTGCAACTACGCATTGAACATAGAACATTCGCATCCCATAGATTAGGCTCAAATCAATCCAATTATGTAATTCAATTAAGGAGCGTGATCTTCATCATTCACATCTCCTTCTGGTTAAAGCGAATGTTCACGCGTCTTTTCAATGAATGATCTTTATCGTTCATTGAAAAGCTAATTGGCTGAGATGGGGGACTAACACATGCTCATCCAAACCGGCGCAAACAAAATAAGGCAGTGAAAACTTCAGAAAAGTCCAAACACTTAAGCTTCTGGAATCAGGAAAAGCCAGGCACTGGAATAGATGCAGAATCCCCCACTCCGCACCCCCCAAAAAAGGGACCTATACAGAAAGAACTGAGAAAAACTGGTACCGGTTGCTCACAGGCATTTCGGACCTTCTAAGCATTTTTCAGATACAAATATGCATTCTGACTCAGAAAAAGCCTAAACAGATTTTAAAAGTCCTCAACCTTACATTTATGCTCAAAACGAAAGAACACTATGTTAACCTGTTAAAAACTAATGACTGCAATCATGCGCTGTCTCGCGCCAACAAAATTTTCGAAATCGTAACGAAAGTTACAAGACGATAACCTGAAAGAATTAGCTTCAGTGCCAAAAAGAACATTTTCCACTGTTTCAGCAAAAACAAAAGTACCAACAATACAACAAAACTTATCGAAGCTCATCAATTAGGGTGACCATACGTCCTCCCGTTCGCCGGACAGTTTGCATTTCGTGGCCTTGCGAAACCTCGCGTCGGACACACATGTGTCATACTTGCGACTAATGCGCTGAATATGCCTATGCAATTTATTAATATTGTGTACTTTATTTCTCAACTTCTTTGTTAAAAATGCAATAACCTCTCCCTAAACATGGCAGCATGTCTCAAAACAAATTAGCCCTGTTCGAACAACCGATTGGCAGATACAGGTACTGATACGAATCTGATACATCATTGCCTGAAAATGCATCCGCGAATAAGAGCGATTCCATGTTCACGCTGCCTGCATTATTTTCATGCCTAAAAGCGCAAAACCTCGTTCAATACGGAATGGATAGAAGAGCACAAATTTATGAAGAAAAGCAGCACAGACTTATTTCATGGATTTCAGACGCTCTACCGCTGTGAAGTGGCCCTTAGCACTCAAGATGTTAACGAAACCTCACATGGCCACAAAGATGACAACGTTAGTTGTATCAGTTGTATTTTGCAAGACTGCAGTACAGCGGATATAGCGTTGTCGTAAATAAATGCAATTACATAAACGAACATGCTGTTGTCTTGCACATTGATCTGCATCAAATTTTAGAAGCTTGCATAAAGAACTGCATCATAATATCAGTGGTACAGTATATAAATATGACGTAGTAGCAATGCACACCTACCGCTTGCAATAATTCTTGCTAACCCACACAGCGAGAAGTGTCCTCCTTTTTGTCTTTGTGGAAATAGCTACCTTATCATTGTTATCAAATGCCTCACTTCTGGCTCAACATACATGCATATCGACAGTATTTAAAAATCACTTACACAGGTACGTTTTCAGGAGGCTCCCATAAACACTGCCCTGTCTTTAAATTTGCATACATATGCTCTCTTCTACGCGGCTCTATAATTTCCACCCACTCATAGCTGAAACTAAAACAATCGAAACATTTATATAATTTATTATAAAATTTACTACACCAACGACAAACAATAGAATGGAATGACACATACTGCAATTTGCTGCATTTTTAGAGATGCTATCAACAACCTAGAAAGGAAAGGTAATGATTTAAAGCATAAAAAGTGTAACCAATCATATGAAACTTTTGAACTGTGAAAGCTTACAATATTTCAGCAGCAGTGATGACATCATAAACAAAAACAGACACCATAAACTTTACAAGAATTTTCCAGCCTACTTCCACTTCATTCAAGGACACCCTATGGAAGAATTTTGTCTGTCTGGAGCACTATCGTTTCAATTTATGACACTGTCTCAAGTCACTATCATCGTCACTATAGGTCACTTTCTGCCTTTGCAGTGGGCAAAAGGCACTTAGCACATGCAAGCAAGAAATGATCGTGTACCAGAACTTGAAAGGCTTTCGTATTTCATGGCTTTGAACTTGCAGTGAAATTCAGCAACAAAGCCGATGTAGCTACACTAGGAAACAAGCCCATATTCTTTAAGGCCACATTCAATTATTTGAAGCCCGCAACCCCTCACTCAGATAAGCTATCCAGTAGATTAACTTACTTTAGCTCAAAGCCTTTTTTTTTTTGCCCTGCAATGCTCAAAAAGTCATTGGGTACTCCAAGGCCCTGCCCTTTTAGAAAAAAAACTACAGTGCAGTTGCAGGGAACATGCAAGGCAACCTAACCAAGCAATGAACGCCTGGATATGGTCATCTCCAATATTTTTGACAGGCAATATTTTGCCTGTCAAAATCTACTGCAAAGTAGAACAATATGGATTGTTTAATGCACTAAGTCTCCATAGAGCACCTTACGACATTGTATCAAATTAGATTGAATATGCCAAGGACCAGCTTAACAGGGGCCTAAATCCAAGAAACATATCAATATTTAAGAAACGCAGGTTACTGTCAGCACAATAGCCAAAGTAGCCCTGGAAGTAGATTGATCATTCTGATGGTGTTTGCCCTAATAAATCCAAGATAAAGATAATAGTTGAATTCAAACTATCAGCTATCAGACTTGAATCTAACAGTTACATGTGTTTATTACATGTTCGATCCCTAATAATTGTTTATGCTTTGCGGTTACAAACGTGATATTGTTGGAAGCCACGGCACACATATTTAAAAGAATTTTTAAGTTGGCAACCCAAGTACCATCCCATGGTAGCATAACCAAAAACACAAAAATACATGCTTTGGAACACCTAAAAACTATCAGTTGCAGATTTTAATGGTGAAACATCTGAAAATTTCATTGAAAATTTAGTATTGTTAATAATGATGCTCGCTTTACTAACCGCAACATTAACACTGCTATGCTGTTTTGTAAGCATGTAATAGGTAGGTATGCATGTATTGGGATACGAACGCAAAAGACCTCGCGCTAAAACTGTTTAGCTTAGAACTTTTGCATCATAGTTGAGTCCATCTTAAGGCTCTAAATAGAATGCGCTGACAACTGGACGGTACAGAAACTAGCAAGACAGTTCCTCCCTATGGAAGCGACAACGCTAAGCTGGTGAAATCAAGCAAAGGTCACGAAGTGACCAAACACTTAATAACAAATAAAATTACCTTTCTTCAACTCCAGACACAGTTTCAGTCATTTTGATTGCCTACACTTATCCGATATCCTCATCGTCGTTCAATCAATGTCCCTGTTATCAGATTGCCGGCAATTTTAGCTCAGGTCACCTACCGAGTTTTTGCAGCTACCATTTTACTACTGCTGCAAATGTAAACTCGCCCCCAGATCACCGCCTCCCAGAACAAACCACGAGATTGGGGGTGTGATCGGCTAATTAAATGGCGACGATCAATGGCATTTCAAGTGTGCGACGGTGCTGTATATGTTTCCGGCGTGTTTCTCTTCAAGGAGTGCAAAACAATAGCAGCAGTCAGTTCCCAGCTTAGAGCTGATAATCGGGTGATTTAATCAAAAATCCGCAAAACACCAAATTTGGCGTCGCCTGAAGGTAATGGTTAAACCATCCATCGATAAGAGCTCCCGCTTGTCAAAGTTTCGCGCAAAAGAATGCGATCGTCTGGGCAATTGATAGTTAGTACCGCCACCTCAAGAACAAACTCTACCCCCCCCCCCCGCAACCGCTTGTCCACTTAGGTCTAATTTGGGCTGACCCAATGCGAGGTGGACTCCCACACCAGGAAAAACATTTTATCCTCTAAAAATCCTTGCATCATCAGAGGTCACTTTATATTACCAGATGATGTTTGGACATCCAACATTACTATCGAATTCTAATTTCTCTGCACTAAAATGTGCGATACCGGACTTAGCAAAGGCTTATGATACAGAAAATTCGTCAATTAAGTTACTTTAATATTGAGACAATTCCAAGCAGTTGCTTGGCCATTAAAGACTGCAAACGAAGGTCTCTGACGAGTCCCTTGGCCGGGACAAAACGTACGTAAATCTAGCCATTTGGTTAATACAAAGAGGCAAAAAGAATTAACGGAAAGCGCGAAAATCGATGTAATTATCTGGCGACAGTCTTTAAATTTACCTTGAGAAAACTATCGAGCAATAAAACGCTGAATCACAGGGGAAAAATTACCGAAAGGTAACACTCAAAAATAAAACTTGGTTAGCACTAAGCAAGATATTATGGCGGTATCAAACATAATCGCACATGTAATCACTACTAGCTTAATCATCTGAGAACTCAGATTGTAACCATTCATGCAAATTGTGTATAATGACCAGAGACGTGGTTACCAACCCCACACCCCCGGCCGGGTTGGGCCTCAGACTTTGAAGGGACCTCAAAGGGTGATAAGTGAATGTGCATAGGTGCTTAACTGGAGGTACACCTACACGCTGAACATGCACGGACAGATTGGCAGACCGCAGAAGGCTTAACATCAACCACACAGAACTTCAATATTGATTTGCATAAGCAGCTACAGCTACTAAAGCTATCGTTCATCTCTATCAATGACGTGATGCAGAATGGCGAGAGAGTTCGACGACTGTGGCTATGCTATTCTAGCTGCGCGGACACCATTTTCTGCGTATGTTGCAAGCTATTCAGTACAGGTGATGTCCCACTCTGGCGAGGACGTTGGTAGACTCATAGAATAAAACTGAAGCAACGCAAATCGGGCACACCCACATTAACTGTTTGTCAAAATATATTGAATTACGTCGATGCATCGGCAATCGTAGCGCAAGGGACATACGCTTTATCGAACAACTCCAGAAAGCGAGGGAAGTCTATAGAGCGAGTCCTTGACCTTGTTATATTTTTACCACTCTCGACTGCACACCAGATTCTTTGCATTCGGAGCAAATGTCACTAATTCTTCAATATGTGGATTGCATTCCAAAAGAGGACATCCTAGTTAGAGAAGATTTCTTCGGGTATTGCAACGTAAATGACACCACCGGCAAGGTCTTATTGAGCTTTTCTGGCCCACTTGCATGCTCTTAGTGTCGATATCCAAGACTGCTGAGGCCAAGCTGACAAAGGATCTAATATGAAAGGTTATAATGTCTGAGTCCAAGCGCAACTTCTGGAAATTAACGAGAAGGTGTTGTATATTCCATGTGCTGCTCATTGCTTGAACCTCGTTCTGGCTGACGGCGCAAAGTCCTCCATTCCTGCGATTTCCTTCTTCGTCTTTGCCTCAACTTGCCCAGATGGTCGAGAAATCGCAGGGAAACTGCATGTACAGGGCATCTTCCCCAAGACGCGGTCGAGACGACTAAAGGAACTTTTGGCCTACGTAGCGGCTGATAGCTTGGGTAGTCAATTAGCCGAAGAGCGTTTCAAGATCGAGTTCTTCGTGAAACTCGTGGATCAAGCTATGTCCTCCGTGGACAGCCGCTTCCATCAAAAACAGATTTGGTCGATCATTTTTGGCTGTCTCATCAGTGCGAGTTCCCTGATTGACCTTCAGGACAGATAAACGTTTTCATTGTTGCTTACACTTTGAACAGAAACTGGGAGATGTGGATGGCAGCCATAGAGTTATTATATACCCGAGTTATTATATACCGAGTTATCATTTGCAACGTTCAGCGGGTCATTACATCCACGGACTTTCTGAAATGTATCTACAAGAATCAATTGCAGAAGCTGTATCCGAATGTTGCTATCGCGCTGAGATTAGCTCTGACAAAAGCCACAACCGTCGCTAGCGCTGAAAGGAGCTTCAGCACATTTAAACTGACGAAGACTTTCAATCAATCCTCGATGTTGGATGACAGGCTCTCCTCATTTGTCACGATCACGACTGAAAGCGAACTTGCTCGTAAACTTGACTTGAACAAGATCATTGAACCATTCATCCACAGAAAGAAGAGAAGAAATTCATTTATTTGATAACTTTGTTTTATTGTGTTCGGTCTGTCCAGAAACACGTACGTCATACAAGTCATTCAAGTCAGGTAAGTCATACATTATATTGTACGTATACAGATTCCCAAACATTTGTATAGGCAGTGGGAAGACAAGGGTGCGGATACAAGGGTGGGGAGAAAAGGGTGGGCCTCGCGGAAATTTTTTCGGGGGGGGCCTCAGACTGGCTAGCCACGGCCCTGATAATGACGACATCTGTTGTCGAGTTGTCACCTGCTTAGTCAGTCTGAATACTTGGCTTCTCAACTGCCTCTTCATTCTCGTCTTCATTCGCGACGATGAACAGCTACATGCCGTTTGACGGCAGCCGTTGGAAAATATTTTCCACGGGAACAGATTCTCTTGTGGATTTTCCCAGCCACAGATGGACAATCTGATCGAAAGGTGAAGTTCTGATGAGGCTCCAGACCACTCAGTGCAAGCTCATGAAACAGCGATCGGTATATACCGCTTCCAGTATAGCAGCAGCCGCGATGTCTCCTTCGCTTTTGTTGGTTTGCCTATGGTCACAGCAGGTATATCATTGCATTCAACAACATGCAAGAAATACTCGACTGCTGGACATACTTCCAACACAATTTTGCATTTGGACCTGAAGGTGTGGTGGCCGTGCTTGGTGCTTGTGCGCATGTACCTTAAAGCCGTAAAGTGCATTAAAGTCTGCGCCATGTGTGGCTTCACTACTGCAGTCGTGTTTACCACTCCTGATGACGATCCGGGATATGTCACATGGCCATCTTAAATAACAAATCCGGTATATATTGAAGGTATCAGTTTGCGCCTTTCTGCAACTTCTATTCCATATACATTAAAGTAGGTGCTTGTTCTCTTGCGTCTGGAATTCCCAAAAAGACTCGGGCTTAGTCATCTTGCCTAAGGAAGAATGTGCACTGACTTCCTATCGCCCTTAACAAGTCCTACAAGTAAGCTCTTACGGATGCTGTAAAATGAGCATCTGAGAGAACTTTGCACAAAACATTTGCAGCTTTGATGAGTTTCACTGGGAAGCAGAAATGTGCGTCCTAGCTCGGTGGGAAGTAGCTGCTTGGCATGAAGCAAATATATTTTGCAGAAGACCTCAGACTGCAACACGATTCAGCGATTCTGAGTGAAGTTTATCAAGTGCCCTGCATCATCGGATTCAATAGGTGCTTCATTAGCAGCTCCACTGGCAGATACGATGTCCATAATTGACTTTAACAACCAGACTGGTCAGTGTCGTTGCTTAGTCGACAACGTTTTTCCCTGCTAAACTTTTTTCTAGTCTCTTTGCTGCTGCAGGGCTTCTTGAAGAAATGACTTGCAATGCTTCCTTGATGTCTGCACGGGCCAAACGTTTTCTTGTGTGGTCAAATGTAAGGCAATGTAACTTTTCCTTAAGCTTTTATCCTCCGACCCTCATATTCATCAGCATTGTTTTTACTGTCGTCAGTCCACAGGCCGGTCTGACGAATGATTATACCCCAGCTAGCTTAGAACGCCTCAATTCTAACTCCTAGCGTTATCTTCTATGCACCTCGGCTTCTTATTGCCTTTGCTGTCTAGTTGTCTTGATCTGCATTGTGTTGTTCACACTTGTGTGCTCTTAACAAAACTTGGGCATAATGATGTACCACTGGAAAAGGATGATTTGGTATTGCATCGCAAGGGGCTTTATCACTGGAATAAACCAAACCGCATCATAGCTAAAGAGCCTAAACAGTGTTCAGAACTTGGATTGTTTAAGCAAGAACTGTCAAATTTCCTTTTTAATTTTTGAGAGAGCATATGTTGTTCGGGAAGCGACATTCTTTGTTGTGTTCCTTGTCACATAGGAATAGTTGCTCAGTTTTTCTCAAACACCACCAAGAGATCATTAGAAGCTTATTGCTCAAAGTATCCCAGTGTTCCCTTTTGAGCTAAGATTTTTATACCCTGCGCTTTGAACTCCATTATACAATTGTTAGTGACATGGACGGAATTTAAAGTTAACAACTTACACGCCTGAAAAGGCCTTTGGCCTTCTGGGAGTATTATGCCTACGCGAAAATAGTTTTTTTTGGGGAACTATTGACAACACTGAAGTGAAGTGAAGTGAGTATATTTTCTCAAACAAAAGCCCTGTCAAAAATTGCAATACTGAAAAAAGAAATAAGTAATAAATCCGTAACTTGGGCGCTTGCAAAAAGATAAGAAAAAACTACACTGCCATTCAAGCATTCGAACATCTGTATGAGATGAAGACATCCTCATAGCCGGAGCTAATAAGATTGGGTCGTCACCATTTCAATTAAACGCAACATAAAACGCAAATTGAACGCAATTAAACGCAACATGAAAAGTTGGATTTGTGATAGGAACGACAAGAATAGGGTACGTCAGTAATCAAATTGCGCATCAAGCATTCGGGATATGCATTTTATAAAGAAAAGAAAATAAATTTTAAACGAAATATTAAAAATAAACCTCGTTAGCAGATACAAAAGACTTGAGGTAGACGCATAGTAAAGAATCACCTTTGACGGAGAAGATAGTTAGTCGCACCCGAGAAGTTATAAGCGAAAAGAAACACAAACTTACTTCAACATTGTCAAACGCAACAATGATAGTAGATTAACTAAAAGATGGTATATGGTTTGACAAAAAATAGTTGATCACCAAAACATGGTGATGAAACATATGTGAGCTCGTCAAAATTCAACCTGCTATAAGCAAAAACTAAAGCTGCTCACTATCCTGTTACGATGTTTAACACTCCTACTGTTACGATGTTTATCATAATATTCCTTGCTTTCCGTTCGTTGTTCTTTGACGAAGTATGATAAACAAAACAATTCGCTGTTAATTTAAAAATGAAATACTTTTATGAAGTTTTAAAACGTCGAGCAACACATTGTGATGCGTGGCGGCCAGTCTTGGATTTGCCCCTCTCTTTGTCCGCTTTTCTTCCCCCACCACTTGGTCAGTATCCAAGCCTATATCTAGTGCGATATTCAACAATTTTTCTTAACTTTTACTTTGAAATTAATCTGACACTTCTATATTTCGGACCGGACGATTAAAGCCTCCGCTCCAGCGTAATTTAGCTCAGCATAAAATTTCAGCATATATATATATATATATATATATATATATATATATATATATATATATATGGTTATATATGGTTATCCTAGAAGGCAAAATGCCTTTTCACGGATTTCACAATATAAAGACACGAATTCTCCTAAGATAGAACTGCATTCATTTAAATTGTTTGTTGCTGAATAACTTCTGCATAGAAATATGTGTTGTCAGGAAGTGGTGTACAAGGCTTGTCGTGATTTCTTTGGGTTACGATTATTAAGGAGTGGAAGTAAAACTCCCTGTAGAACGCCAATGTTCTTGACTTGGATATCGGAACTCACACTTTCAAAAGCGACACATTGCTTTCTTGCTAAAAACTTAATTTAAGCCAACTTAAGAAAACTCCATGAACCAACTCCGTATATTTCTACTTAATTTAAAAGATAAATTCCTTGATTGACAGTATTCAATCTTTATTGCATATTCACCCCCTTCTAATATATTATTAATATTCGTTAAGTTCACTAGCGCATAGTTCGTTGAATTGTGCTTACAAAAGTAGGCTGTATGACGTAACGTATCCGCAAGACAGGTCTGCCAGTTACAATACTTGACGTTGGTTTGAAAAAGCCTGACACTACCCCTGTTATTCCTTGTACCGGTCCTCCTACGCCTCCTGTCATTGTACTCGGCCTCGCCTTAAATTGAAGTGTCTTATCGTCAGTTATGCATCTTGCATCCTCAATAGGTCTGCCTTTCAGGGTGCCTTGCAAAAGACCCCCTAAACCCAAGTTACATAGTGCGCCAGTCAAAAGATATGACTTCGAAGGCTCTAACAAGTTTTCTTCCACCCTGCCAGAGACAGCAACCAAAAATGTGTCGATGTTGACAGTCTATCACCCACCCACAAGCAAGCACACACGGACACACACACAGACACACACACACACACACACACACACAAAACACATACACAAAACACACTCACAGACGCTCACGCTCCTTCGCCTGCATCGTCTCTCACTCCTGACGAGTGGGGATCCCCATTACTGTGACTTGAAACCAGACCGGGACTTTCCAGTGTCCCATCTTATTTATTCATAAAGCAGTCTCATCCTTTAGCATCCTGATGGCACCTAGACATCTTCTTATGAACAGCTACACCCTTCTTCCATTAGTGCTCGCCCAGACCTCAAAGGTCTTCGAATATTCTTGTAAGTGCAAGACACCATGTATTCAGGAACATTCCGGACCTCGGTCTAACGCGACCTAACATCGAAACCACATGCGGTGGTTCCATTGCATGAGCAGCCCTTGAGTAAAGTAATCTTACACTCACCATTAGAGGTAAAAAGCTCTACCAATGACGTGTCTAGTAGTTGACTAGTATATCCTACACTAAAAAGTAGGGGACTATCATAATCTGCACTAAAAATTAATAGAATAGAATGTATAACTTACCCTAAAGAGTAATAGACTATTATAACCTGCACTAAAGAGTAATAGACTATTATAAACTACACTTAATAGTGACAGACGTTTATAACATACGGGAAGAACGACCGGATTGATACAAGACGTCTCTACAATGACAAGGTCAAAAGGCCGAAAATGGTCTCTAAAGAGCCGCTGCATCGTACTTAGCATGAAATCACACATTACACGCAAGTTGCCACCGCGCATGCTCGAGCACTGATACGTATTCACTAAAAACATACGCTCGTTTCGATTTGGAGGACATCCTTCACAAACATTGTTTTCCTAATCCTTTTGATTCGAAGCGTATCTTACTAAGCGCAACGCGTTCCCTCGCCTCTGCCAAATGCTTTGTATTAGTACCACTCCGACCTGATGGAAGCACTACAAATGATACACCTGAAACGGCTTGAATTCCAATAGAAAAGCTGCATTTCAACAAGCTCTAGAGATCCTGGACCGATCAAGACGATTCAGTACTATGGCGTCAACTGGAACTGGAGAATACTTTAAAAAGGCATCCATAGTCAGCGTTAATTTTCATTTAGTGACTTGTCTCTGAGTTGTACGAGGGAGGGTGATATATATATATATATATATATATATATATATATATATATATATATA
>QQSS02165619.1:0-15414 GCA_003687565.2 Craspedacusta sowerbii | reverse complement strand
AGAACAACACACATTTTAAAGAGGGTAGCTTGGCAACTGGTCCATCTAAAGTTTAGTCTGTCTTGATGAACATAATGAAATGCTACTTTTCTTTGAGAATTTTTAATGGGAAATTGGCCTTTTCTAAATCTTTCACTTTAAGCTAGAACAGCAATCCCGAACATACTGTATTGTTCCACAAACCTTTGTTAACAGAACACCAACCTTTTCAAATCTTTGACGTTTCAAAGACAAAATCAGAAAAAATAGCTAACAAAATCTAGAATTCAGCAAAACAATTATAAACAATGAGGGTAATTAAGTTTATTTAATCAGATGCTGCAAGAAGCTTTTTTAAAATCCAATTTTGCACATGATACTGCAGGTACTCTATACTTCAGAGACGCTCACTGATTGGACAAAAGATGTTGGATAACATGGTGCCGGCTAGCCAAAAGCCATTCAAAGAGCTCTAACGCACAAAGCCCAGCAGCGAAGCCAACAAGATATATCAAGGTCAGGTTGACCATGTTGACGCATGAGACTTGCAGAATGGTAGGGAAATGAAGAAGTGAAATGCTTCCTTAAGGTGTGCCAAGGCATACATTGCATGATAGATATTAAAGCATGCATTATCCCCCCCCCAAAAAAAACTGTACTACCTGTCCAAATGATCCCTTGCCAATTAAGGAGTCTATTTCATAGCGATCCAGAAACTTTTCCCCACTTTTAACAATGTAGTCGTAGTTCTCGTCGTCATAACCATCATTATGTTTCCCCTTCTTGTTGAGCTCACTCTCAGCCTTTTCTTTGTCAGCTCGTCGCTTTTTCTTAGCATAATATACCTTGAAACACATAAACAAATGACATTTCAGATCCATGCTACAAGAATCAGGAATAAAACGGCTCTGAAAGTTTATGCACCAAAAGAACAAGCATGTTGCACTGACAGTTACAAGACCTTCTAAAAAAGCCTTACACTACAATTTGTATGTAAGCTTTTGCCTTAACAACTATAAGGAAACTTGGTAGTCTGCAAATGTAAATAACATATGAATCTAACAGGCTTTGAGTTTCTAGATACCCACTTAGCAAATATTGAGTATGAGCTTAGCGCAGATTGATAAATATACATCAGTAGGTAAGGAGAGCTCAAGCCGTCTCACGTCCATTAACCAAATGCACAATTTTGGAAAGAATCCTCATCTAATCTTACAATCTTTGAGAATGATACATGCATACTATTAATAGCTTCTACACCAAGCAACCACAATAACGTGGCTTACCTCATTGATGTGTTTGTAAGTTTTGATTAAATCTGTCGATACTTTTCGTAGTGGAGCGTCTGAGTGATTACGAAATGCAGTTGGTATTTTGCGTATGTAATAATCATACGCTGATTCACTAGGAGCTGGTGGGCATGGGAAATCAGCAGACTCTTGTCCAATGTGGGGACTGAATCTGGTGTTAGCAGCTGACATGTCTTTATGCACCATCCCTGCTAACTAACTAATCTTCCCGGTGTCATTTCAGCAAGCAAAATAGGGTGGCTCCTTGCCAACAGCTGAATTCGCTGAAGGTTAAAGAAAAGTAAAATCAAAAGCCATAGACCGTTCATTCTCTTTACTTAAATGCAAAGGCTAACTCGACTACCCAATAAAAACAACATTCCAAACAAGCCGTTCCTCATATTCGGTCAATAGGCATCTACATGTTCATTTCTCCCCGGCAATAAGCTATGGTGCTAACGCACGTAAATGTAAATAAAACTCACCAAAGCCTATACTCCTTCGAGCCAAATAATTCAGATTGCCAGTCCAAACTAAACAGCTCCAAGTAAACAGTCTCGAAGAGGAGTAGTCAGTTATGGCCTCTCCCAAATATCAAACTTTTCCAACTTATCAAACTAGCACATACACCAATGCCAAATGGAAATCAAAGAACTACAAGCGTACAGCCGAAGATCCCAATTGAGTCCTCACGAAAGCGATAAATCGCGGTCAAATCGCTTTCTCCGAAGATCAGAATTCGATTTCGAGAAAGCCATGTTCTCTGCAAAAAGCGCGCCAGAATAGGTTGAGAACGCGCAATCAAATTGTGTGGCGATGTAAGGGTTGGGAGAAAACACACTTACATCTCCAAAACCAAAACAACGCGTTCCACGCTTTACCAACTCAACTAAACAAATAAAAAGGCGGTAACGCGAGGGCCAACCTGCTACAGTCAGTGAACTAAAACACTATCCGTTTTGGCAGACGTGCCGAATATTCTCGGAAAGCATCATCTGATACTTCATATGATCTATTTAGTCCATAAAAAAGTTTGCTTCTGTAAATAACTATAAAAATATTCAACAAGCCATAACAATAAACTCCTCTGATCGCCAAAGCCTTTAAGACAGTATAAAAGGTATATTCAAAGGAAGCCGAGAGCTTTAATACATCGCGAGAAGAAAACAATACATCACAAAGCGTATTTTTAGTCATAAGCTGCTTCGCATTATCGCTATTGGATGTTTTTTTTTATTTATCAAAGTGGTTTCCGAAACACGTACGACCAAAACACACGGCCACAGACTCGCCTACCCGTAGTCTCAACAGTTTAACCGTTTCGTCACATGATCGAAACGTGACCACGACCTGCAACCCATCCGCCAGCGTTATGCACCTTTGGGTTGCGATTTGGTACAAGTAGTGAATTGCCAATTGAGTGATCGCGATTTGCTTGGAATACGCCTGATTTGTCATTTGTTGCGTACGCTTGATTTTCGCAAGCTCATCGTCGCCAATGCTCGAACGAAGGAAGATTGGACAGTGTGTTACCAATTTACTGCTATACTTGAGTACTCTAAAAAGCCTGATAAAATGTAATGTTCTTACGGAACCCGACGTTAAGACTTAATTGTCTTGTAGTTCAAGCTAATTAAATATTCCTTAGTATTAAGGGGGTGAGCAAACTTTGAACAGCTTTATGTTGAAGTGACACTTGTTTGTACAGGTGAAAGGCTGGCATGTCCTTAGTCAATGCTGCCTATTTCCTGTAATCAGGATTCAGTCCTACCTAAGGGTTTCATTTCCAAAGAAAATTCTGCTATACATTTTTAAGCAATCGACTGTTAAGGCGAGGGCCTGGTCAGCCTAATCAATTTGAAAGATTGGTTGAATAGCGAATTTTTGGAAACGGTTAACGGCGCTATCCAGTGTGCCAAACTTATTCAATCTCGATGGATATTTTTGAAACCTTGTGCTCATATTTTAGCTTATTTAACTGTTTTCAATTATACCAAGAATATTTTAAAGAACTTAACATACATAATTGGGAATCTTTTAATACAGAAAAAGTTGAATTATTAATAATAATAAGTACATATGTTAATAGGTATTGAAGTAAACAATGCGGGTAGACATAAATAAATTAGTGAGGGTCATCAGAGTTGCATACATAATTTATGTGATCTTATGTTAGTCTTTCCCATTTTTTTTCATGGGTAGTCACTGTCATATTTGTTTTATTAACTGAATGTGAGTGAGGGTTTGATAAAATATGGTCAGAGCATATGTAAGGTCTTAAAACCATTTGTTGTTTGGTTCTTTGTTGCTTGCTTATGTATCTCTTCTTAATTGGAAGAGCCCATCTGTAGGTTATTGGGGTATTTTGGTGTTACATGAATTCTTTGTGGTTGTATGTGTACCATATTCTATTTCTTTTTTTATTATATACATGATATTCATATTTTTTGAAATTTCTATGCATTATATTTTGTTTTCTATTGCACATGTAAATTAAGTCTCTTATGGGAAGGTCTAGAAACTGAAAGAGTATGGTTTGCCAATTTAATGGATTGACACTGCTTTCTTACTGCTCGTATAAACAGGGCAAAAGATGGGACCACAACCTGAACGAGAAGAAGATATGTCTGTTGCTGTGGAGTTGAAAGGTTGTGGGTCATGGGCACTATTTAATCCAACACGCATATGGCACAGATATTTTGTCCTGGTATTTATATGCTTCCTAGGCTTTGGTGAGTGCATGTGCTTTTAATACTAGCATCTTTGCGGAGTTTTAATTAATTGATGTTAACTATTTTTTCATAGCGTTTGGATGCTAGAAGATAAGACAGTCACACAACAAGTTCCTTATTTAGCCCTCACTAAATCTTGATGTGAATATTGTTACATGGCAACTGCATCCTTGTTTGCCTTCATGTTTGAAATTGTTACTTTGTAGAAATGAACAGGCTAATATAAAAAGGCCTGTAATTTGAAATTTTTAAGCGCAACTTAATTGATCAAAGTCAAGTACTTTAATATTAATTTGTTAGTTTTGATTTTGGTGGCATTAACTAAGGCAGTTGTAGACTTTCAGCATCTGTGCCCAAGTCTTGTTAGCTGAGGTATGCCTTGTGTTGTGTGCCAAATGTTTTGCTGATTCATTATTTTTTAATGTTAATATCCTTTCATGTTTTTAGGAAGCTACTTCTGCTTTGATAACCCCGCTGCACTGCAGAAACATGTTTTGGGTGTATGTAATTATTTTCTGACATTTATCCTAATTATTCTTGATAAATATATCAATTCTGTGTGTGATTTAAGCACTTGGCTATGTGTCAGCTTAATCAATATGGAGAATCTTAGGCATTTTATTAAATGTGTGATTAATCAGTTTTCATATAATTTTCTGCCAACTTAAAAGAAATTTCTTCAATCCAGGCTATTTTTAAAGCAGTTTTAACAGTATATGTGAAGGTTTTTATAGATTACGGCAGTGGGCCATTCCATATATGCCCAGCAATCATTGAATATAGTAATTGTTTTGCAGGATATGAAGGTTGACCAAAGTCAATACATGCAGCTGTATGCATTATACTCATGGCCAAATGTTGTGCTTTGTTTCTTTGGTGGATATCTTTTAGACAGAGTTTTTGGGATCAGGTTTGTTGAAATTGTCTTGTCCTATTCATTTAATTTAGCATCCCCCATTGTTAGATACCGTATTTTTGGTCCTTCCATGAACTCATTTTATAATTAGTGCCTGGGCTTTCAGGAGCTGCTATCTACAGCTCATGAACTGTTTGATTCGTACTGTCTATGTAACTGTATTGTTATGTAACTCAGTGATACCTCTATACCAATCAGAATGCAGACTTACTGGAAATAAGTAAGACTTTGGAAATATGGCTCCATTCATGAATATCTCTAATTAAATACAATTAGATATGACATCTCTAAACATATGCAGTAAAATGCAGATGGGAAATGTCTTTAATTTGAATAGTCTATTTAGGTAGCTCTAATTAATGAAAGGCTGCAGCACTACATAACATTGAGACTGAGAGGCAAAGTTGGAGTCCCATTATGAGACTAGTCACTGGAATTCAATGTTTTTTTATATCCTGCAGCTCAAGCTAAAACAAAGAATATCATGCAAAGAGTACCAAGGATCTGCATATGCCCACATGAATACTTTTTGTAAATAGATGACCTTTTCCATGTCTGCTGCAATAGTTTCTGTAGCTTAAGGTTTTAATGTTATAAGCTTATAAGGTTATAATACAATAGTTATTTATGTTTTCATGGCAATTTTTAGAACTTTATAATGATTATTTCTTTGTTTGTAAATTGACTTGGTTGAACCATTCCAAGCAGACTTGATTGATTGATATCTTGTGTTTAAAACTTTTTTGCCTGATCTTTTGCATGAAACTGATTAAACGCTTGTATATGAAACCCCAATTCACAGAGTGACTGATTTAGTGCTGAACACCATTGCGACAGTTTATATACTGTTAGCGTTCCATGAATGTTTGCCAAGGAGTCATATCATTAAAATGTGTTTATTTTTAATTGAAAACTATAATGACATGAATGCTTAGTATCCTCATCATTCAATTTTTTGCAAACATAACATTTGGATATTTTTTCGTCATACCTCAAAAGTGTAGTGCTCACATGTAGCTCGCAAAAGCTTATAGAGTTATTCATTGATTCAACTTTTCATTGGGTTTTGAAGTA
Organism: Craspedacusta sowerbii; assembly: GCA_003687565.2. Lineage (NCBI taxonomy): Eukaryota > Metazoa > Cnidaria > Hydrozoa > Limnomedusae > Olindiidae > Craspedacusta > Craspedacusta sowerbii. Next base: position 9,424 of record QQSS02165619.1, on the reverse strand, counting down.
TCCTGTTCTTCTATGATTGTTTAAGCCTTCCCTTTGATGCAGAATATTTTTAAATGATCTATTTTATTTTTATTTTTGATTTATCTATTTTTAAATAAACAAAAAAGTTGAAATAGTTAACTGCTTAAGTCTATTAAATTTGCCTTTAAATTTAGCTGTAGTTTAATAGTGCTCATTTTTTCCAACAGGCTTGGAGCAATTTTATTCTGCTTATTTGTATGCCTGGGTCAGGTAAAGAACATCCTTTTATAATTTAGATCAATAGAATCTTGATGTCAGATATTAATAGGAGCCCTTTGTCAATGCAAGGTTTTGTTTTGGCTGGTTAAAACTATTCCAAATTTCTTTTCTAGCGTTTTCTTAAAGGAGCTCTTGAATTTGGAAATGTTAAAGCATTTCAGTCTTTACAAGGGCTTAGTGCCATATCCGTATCTGGGACAATTAGATCTATAGCTATGGTTGTTAATGTTTATGGGAATTTGACAAGGCTTGTTATTAACCATTCTAATCTGATGGTCATATGTCTCTGCATGTGTAGCCAATATAAAGTACATATATTTTCACTATACCGAAAGTTGAAATGGTGTCTTTCTTATGCATTCGGTTGTTTCAACAGGTAGTATTTGCTGCTGGAGCTGTAATAAACAGTTTTGTTCTTATGGAAGCTGGTCGATTCATATTTGGGTATGGAGGAGCTTAATATAGAGAATTCTTTCTGATCAGATTTTTTAAAGCTAGGAGAATCATGCACGGAGTCCTAGTCATTGAGTGGTGGCAGATACTGTTATCACAGTGATAATCAAACGATCTTGTAGTGTGATTGGTTTTGAACGTTTATGCAGACATTCAGAATCAAGCAGGGTCGTTTTGATACTGTTTAAGAGCAGTCCGAAAAAAAATTGACACGTTCAGATAAATCATATCTGCTTATTACTTGCTAATTAGTAGCTTATTCAGCGTGGTAACTGTGCTGCAAAGTACATGAGCTATATAAAGGATAGCTTTATTCTCCGTCCCGCAATAATATCATGTTTCATATTCGGTGGCTGATCACGTGTATTGCTTTGCCATTGAAAAGTTAGTCACCTTGTATAAATTTCCCCAGATCTGACATGAATTCCCTTGGAGCCTAAGATATCATGCATAAGCTTTCTAGTCTGTTTGCTAGGAAAACCGCGCGGTCTTTCGTTCTTGCGTTTGCGTAATCTTTTTTTGTTGTTGTTCATTCAGCATTTTTAAGTCTGCAGTGGTGGTGAGCTTTTCCCGTGCTGTTTACTATGCCGCACCCAGCGCCAATTTAGCAGCCCCAGATTGATGATTATCGCCCAATCTTATGTCGGAGCAAGTTTTAAGTTAAAATTTTTTCGGTGCTGCCACAAATAGTTTGAATGTTTTTTGACCAGGTTGTAAGATTTTCAACCACGTTTTCCAGGATTGGAGGTGAGTCTTTGGCTGTGGCTCAGAACACGTACGCAGTTTCGTGGTTCAAAGGGAAGGAACTAAACATGGTGTTTGGGCTACAGCTTAGTTTCTCAAGAGTGGTGCGTTTTCGTCTAGCAATATCTTTCTTATTTGAACTTGTGTGTTTTTATTCTTGTCACTGTTTGCGCTCGTTTTAGTTCATGTTCTTTCGCGTTTTGCTTTGTGCGCTTAAAAGAAGCTAGCCGCTATGCTGAGTAGCAGGTGCAGTTGAGGAGTGCAGGTTTTTAATGCCTTGAAATGCTGAAACCAATTTTGTTGTTTTATGCCATTTGTTCATGAAGTTGGTATAAGGCTGGGTTCGACAGTCTTGTTTGCTTCTTCGCTTGCAGGGCAGTACGGTAAACATGAACATAATGTCGCCCCTTTATGAATATTTCACCACACTAATAAAGCCTAAGCATGGAGAGGGTTACAAGGTGCTAGGATGGACCTTAATGTTTGGTTAGTATTACAATCTTATAAGCCTTTCTCTCTAAGTTTTTCTTTGGCTAGGTTACCTAGCGAGTAGATGACTTTTGTATGCCGTAAGCTATCGATATACTATGTGCTGTGTTACCGAAGTTTAAGTGATCCAATGACAGTGGATTGCCAACTGACGAGGCCGGGGTAACAAATTGGAAAGAGAAAGTCATCAGGAATATGAGCCGTCTTTCATATGTTGATTGTCAACTGGCCCATGTGCCGATACATCCCTGATTGCGAAATACTGATTTTGTTGTTGCTGAATTTCCTCTTTGAATATGAGATACCCACGCGCTTGTTCTGAATTTCGACAATCCAGCCAGGATTTCAATTCTTCCTGTCATATATGTACCAGTTGCATTTCTGTTGAGATACGTTACATACGTATGTTATGATCAAATCAAAGTCAAAATTCCTTCCCGCCTCGAACGGTGTATCTGGTGGTGCTCATCTCCGGTTCTTTAGCCCAAACTTGCAGTTGGAATGTCTAATTGTTCAGGGCCGGTGCATCGCAGGACACAGTAGTTGAATTCTCAGTGTTTTTCCAGTATATAATTTAACGATTAGTATTTATAATTTTTTAATTTAATAATTTAAGTTAAGCTTTGAAACGAGAAGCCGCTGCAAGGTTTGAACCTGCAACCACCAGATTCCGAGCACAGCGCCCTTACCCACTGCGCCACGCGAGCGCATTTGCTATGACTAAGCGGATCTTAAAATCCCTTTTTGTCCAAGCACTCTGTTCGTTCTCACAGGGCAGCGTATTTTAGTTGGTTTGTTCATTTAATTTAGCCATGTTTTTGTTTCTTTATTTACATCTCCATAGTTTTAGTTTTGATTTTGCAGGTTTCTTATTGTGCTTGCTCTCGTTGTTCTCCGCCCTGATGATGGCGTATTTGGATCGTCGTGCCGTTAGGATTCTGAAGAAAGCTGATGCCAAGACTGGTAGGCCTTCCGCTCTGTTTGAATGTTTGTATGCGCAGCTTTTTATATAGATTGCCGTGGAGACTAGCTATTTTTTCATTTCCCATGTTTATATTTTGTGTAGTTTAGCCTTAAAATGGAGAAGATGTCATTTCTGGATTTAATGTAACCATGGTCGATGTATATATTACTTTAAGAGCTTTCTGTCGTGATTATTATTGTAAGAAGTTTCCACGTGAGAAGTAAGGCATACGAAATTTTGTTTATCTAGGTAACTAAGCAACCGAGAGGACAGAGTACTTTAATTATTGCTTTATTATGTTAGTCTTCCGTTTATATGTACGAATCCAAATTTTCACCTTGCTAATCTCATGCCCTTTCTAGGCGATGTGATTCGCTTTCGTGACATCAAAGACTTTCCCCTCTCTGTGTGGCTGATCTTCTTGATCTGTGTGGCCTACTATGTGGCCGTGTTTCCCTTCATTGGACTTGGCTTGTAAGTACATTGTGCTTGCAGCCATCATAAGCTGTAGTCGCCTTAGAGCGGTGTCGAGCTAGAAGTTTTCTAGTTTGTGCGAGCTCCGCCGGAGTTTTTTAATGTGCAATTGGCTTATATAATATATAATATCAACTCTGTGTATCAAGTACATGTATATATATATATATATATATATATATATATATATATATATATATATATATATCTATATTGCTTTCTTGGTTTTGGTAAAAAACCAATAAGACCGATTGATCAAGCTTCCCTATAATATTTAAATACTTTCTAGAGTATATTTTCAAGCGAAGTATGACATGGTACAGTCCTCTGCAAGCGTAGTAAACAGGTATGTTGATATGAAGTTTCCGTTAATCCTGTTTTTGGTTACAAGACTCCTTGCTGAGAAAAGCGAAGTAGACTGTGACGTCATTGCTTCTTTAATAAGCAAACCGTTAACATAAATCTACCCTGCACCAGCGGCTTTGCTGTAATAGAATTTTTTTTTACAATGGTTGGAGGTTAAACCCGAAAATCTTGCGAGGAACCTTTCCAACCATAATATAATCTGATAATCAGTCACTAGACAAGCAATGTTGAGTACTCGTGTTCATTAACTTGAAAGAAGAACTAGTTTGTAGAAAGCATGGAGGCAAATTACTTAGCCAGGTCGACCAGCTTTGCATCAGTGTAGTAGATGCTCGGATAGAAATGGGAAGGAAAGCTTTGAAGAAGTATACTTAGTGGCTAGGTTGGCGTACACCTAGGGTGGTGATGGCAAAATAATGCTGCGTATGAGCTTCGTAATTAAGTTCAGGGTATTTTGGTCTGCTTGGTATACGATTTGCTGTGCACTTAAAGAGAAGTTTTGTTAGGAAAATTTCGTTTTATGCACTTGCCATGGTTGGTTTTCCGTTAATTCTCACAATTTGCCACAATTAAAGCTTTCCAGCCTGTAGCTTCTTATAGACTTGTCATACTTTTACTATAGTTTGGTTTACCTAATATCTGCTGGTGCCTCGCCTGTTCTGGGTTTCATGGTGGACAAGCTTGGTTACAATGTCTACTTCTGTAAGTTTTTATCCTTTGAGTTCTGTTGTTCTTCAATAGCGATTATGGCATTTCCAAGTTCTCAACGACTGAGTGTATTGTTCAGTTTTGATACATTAGCTATTTGTTTCCAGTGTATTTCGTGTGCTTGCTTTGAGCTTCATTTCTCATTTACTTTGCAGTAATTGTTGCTATCCTCATGACTCTGGGTGCCCACGCCATCATGGCATTCACATTTATCACGCCGTACTTAGCCATGGTGAGTGACCGTTTGGTATGATTATATTTTCCTCAGACTTGGCCCATGCAAACGTTTCTTTGACTTGTAATAAGACCCCGCATTTGTGTTACTTGAAGGCGCTAGGATGTCGGACGATGGTAAGTATGGTATTTCCTTGCTTGTAGCTTTGACAAGTATGGGATTCCTACCACTGCTTCGTGGGAGAGGGCACCGGGATTCCCATTGTCAAATTCCGAACCTCCTCCCCCTTCTTGAACGAAAATTCCCGTGTCCGAAAATCTTTCTTTCAAAGCCGTGTATCTCTGCATTTACGCCAATTTTTAAAGGCAGCACTCTTTCGTAACTTAAACACAGTTTATCCGGTAGAAGTGGCCGCATTGGCTGCTTTTGAAGTAGAAGTGGCCGCTTTTACTAGGTAGATAGCTATTATCCGTATAATATAAGTTGTGCGATAATAATGTACATTGACACTACTGAATCAATATTCATAAAGCTGCAGCACTCAAGCGAAATGATCAGATCAGGCGAGGTCCACGTGGCGAACTGGTAGATTTTTAAATAGCTACGCACCCTATGTAAGAAGCCTGTAATGCATAATAGGCGCACTCCAGCCGAGGTAATGGTGTTGCGAGGGACTTGCCCTCAGCAGCGGCCACTATGCGCGTGCGTCGCTCAGTAGTGCGTGATGTCGGCAAATTGAGGTAACCCCAACTTCGCATGTTCGCTGTCACGAAGGAACGGCGCCATGCTGTTTTCCCCCTCTGCCGAGTTTTATATGTCCTGCTGGCGAGCATGCACCCCTAAATCGTCGAAAACACGAAATATTACGAATCTCCTTGATAGCATGCTGTGTCCTCTCGTGGGTGTCCAAGAGAAATACGAGACATATCACCCTATAGCTCGTAATATCTTATTGCTCTACTGTGATCTTTACAAAATAATATTCGGTACATAATGTCTCTTCTTACATTCTGAAATTCGAAGCGAGAGGATTGTGCAGAAAGAGATCAGTGGAGATCTGTTTACCGGATTATACGCATTTCCGCTACCAGACGGTTAGCGCGCCCACACGTAAAGCTCGTATCAGTACTAATGTTCCTGTTCAATAAGACTTTAGCTCGCATTGCTGCAGAATCAATACTAATTTACAGGCTTATACTAATTTACAGACGTGGCGCACTTTGCATGGATGACGGAGATTGTCGTACGCGTGTATTATGCATTAAAGGATGATATGATACATGCCCGAGAAGTTAGATTGTGCAGGAAATAAAGATAATCACATGATGCCTCTGAAGTACGCGTTGAAAGCCTTGTGAGTCGCAACGTTACGTCCTATGATTTTGCGAATCTGATGAGTATAGTCAAATCTGATAGCTACTAAATAGTACTGTGCACAAGAGAATATTCCCGGGAGGATTGCTATTAGGGCTGTAGTTAAGAGATAATTGCCAGCACTTCCTCAATTCAAAGCGCTCTGGAGTCCGTCGATGAATTTTTTGGTGGTTACCAGCTAGAGACCTCGGTGATACGGGATTGTGTCGACCACATTGTGCAGTTCACATCAGCTGAGTGGCATCCGATCTCCACAAACATCGACACAGAAATAAGACGGTGCCCGTCTAAAAATGTGATTTCACGATCAGAAAGTCTCCTAACATGGTGGAAGTACAACAGAAGCCAGTTTCCGAATCTGGCTTCATTGCTCTGTACTAATCTTCACCGCCAACCCGTATATTCATCAGTGATCATCGTAGCAGTCCTTTGCCAGACAATCCAGCAAGACTTATCTCTTAAAGTACGATTTGAAACTTATCAAGGACACTTGACTATTATTAACTTGCTCAAACATGCGTCAAGTATTTCAGAGACGTGTGCAAATGTATTACCATGATGCACTGATGCTGCCCATCTTCAACATTTTCTAATTTTATGCCTCAATTAAAAGTACTTGCATTCTATTTCGTAAGTCCTAACACTGTCACTGAACTTGTTAAGCGCAATTGGGATGTACCATGAGGTTGTTGTAGGATGATGTAATTTTGTGGTAATTCCTGTATCGTTCACTTAGGGGCTTATTCTATGCAGACTGACACATACTTGACATATTTTAATTGAGTCTTTTTCACACAAAAAATGCACAAATCCTGCACCGGCTCCGGTGCCGGCTGGATTCGACATCATAAATCCGACCAAATCCGGCTCCTGCCGGATTTCAAAAATTCAAATCCGTTACAGCCCTAATTGCTATGCTCTACTATTCTTAAACCTTATGAATTTTTCGCTACTTTATTCCCAGAAATTCTGTTGGCGTTAATCTATTTTATCGAGAATGATTATTCCCGAGTAACTAGACATTGTAACCAAGCTTGTCCACCATGAAAGCCAGAACAGGCGAGGCACCAGCAGATATTAGGTAAACCAAACTATAGTAAAAGTATGACAAGTCTATAAGAAGCTACAGGCTGGAAAGCTTTAATTGTGGCAAATTGTGAGAATTAACGGAAAACCAACCATGGCAAGTGCATAAAACTCGATTTTGCGAACCACCCCTACGCAGTTCTCTCGAGGTGCACGACAAATCGTATGCCTAAGTAGCCCATGCATTTAAAATTGCACCGTTTGTGCATGGATGGATTGCGGTTCGAGACTTCAGTATTCGCTCTAGTGCGGACTCCTTTATACTCAATTTCATATATTGGTTTCGATCCTCGCTCATGTCATGCGGAGGGCTGTTATGGGCAGAGTACTGCTGTTACTCTAATCGGCACGACTACACGAAATATCGCCAAATGCAAGCACTCGGGCTGAGATTGCGTTATTAGCGATTTGTCAGTTTGCTGCGCTCTTGTGCTGTTACTACAAGCAGGCACTGCTTATATATTTGTATGAGAGATTGAGCATGTTCATAGTCGAAGAGCGAGCGAGCCTTTGTTCAATCATTTCTCTTTTGTTAAAGAAACTGTGGGTGAAATCTTGACTGCTGAGTCGCTAATCTTGTAGCAAATCGTCATGAAAGTCCTTGAAATTATGAAGTGGCTGCAGACCGATCATTCAGCTTTAAAGATCCAACTTGCTGCTAACCCTCACTTCATTTTCAGCTATTGCTAGTGTTGTGACTTCTCATAATATTCTGCAGTAGGTGCAAAGAAAGAACATTAAAAGAAATAATTGGCCTTTCGCCGCTTCGATAGGGAAGCGTTCTATAAGGAGGTCTCTTGAGGCACTCAGAATGTTTTCGCGAATGCTCATGTGTGTGTATGTATGTGTTGTATGTATGTATGTATATTCCAAAATTGTTTGTTCGAATTGATCTGCAAATAGATGATGGTAATTAGTTGTGTTGTTTGGGTTACTTTTCTTTTTGTGAGATGGTCTTAAAGCGGAAAGGCTGCGGCGGTTGCTAATTGTAGATGCATTGGGATCGCCCTCAAAATTCTTTGAATGTGTGTAAAGGTTATGTTCACCGTACAGGTAGCGGTACCGCTTACATTTTAGAGCGTTATGGGAGTTGGGTATTCAATGCTGGCTTGTGCGCTTTGGCCTCTTGTGGCCATGGTAATTCCAACGCACCAACTGGGAACTGCATACGGCTTGTAAGTTTTCCTTCGCGCGTTTTAATTTGAGGGTTATCGTGCGTATGTCTGGTGCGCATTTCTTTCAGGTCAGTGCAAGAGCTTTACTCAAAACTTCAAGTATAAATTGTCCTAGTGGTGCAAACTGTCCAAAGCTGGTTGCCCCAAAATGTGCTGCCGACTCTTTCGGGAAAAATTGGGGGACCCGGAAGAGGGGCCCTTGAAGGTCTTGTTTTTGTGGGACCTTATACTTGGTTTGATTTGTTAGTGCTAGGCGCTCAGTAACTTGGTTTGCAGCATGAGAATTATGAGCAGAAAGGCTTTTTGCGTTACCCGCACGATGCGTCTTATCTTCCAGCATGCAGTCGATCCAGAACTTGGGATTGGCTCTGGTCTCCATGTTGGCAGGCGCTATTGTCGACTCGAAGGGCTACCTTGTTCTTGAAGTGTTTTTCATGGCTTGCCTCAGCAGTACGTGGATCAAAATTTGCTTCTGCTCGTAATTGTTAATCGATACTCCATAATGTAACAGCTACTGCGTTTTGTAATGGAATAATTATATTATCGTCAATTCAAAAGATTTTCTGTTTGAAGTATTTGTTATCAACTGTCGGTGTGGTTTAAGGCACAGATTGGATTTAGCGTTGCTGACCTGAAAGGAAATGATATTCTCTTTGTTGAGCGTCTTGGTATGAGTAGGGGATATTTTCTTCGCTCTGGTCATGTTTGAGCCTGCAGAAACTTTTCGACCTCTCTTTTAGTTGCTCTTATATGTGCCGTTCTTCTATATTTGATTGACCTATCTCGCGGTAAGTATCGCTGGAAATTTGGCCTACATCACCTTTTAACTTAGCCGATTCCCACCTAGGCAGTGTAGGAAATTCGTTCTGAAGCCTCTCTTTCGAAGTGTGTGCTATTTTATCGTTGCCAAACTCCAATTGTTGCGATATTTGATAAGCCTTTCTTCCGTTGTCAGGAAATCTTCTGAACATGAGTGCCTGGGAACGCAACAAAAAGGCGGCAAGTCGGGCATCCGAGTAAGTTTTGACTTGTTTGCGCACAGGTATATACGCGTACACACACATTAATAAATGCGTGCATGCAAGCTTGCATGGATACTTACATACATACATACATACATACACACATACATACATACATACATACATACATACATACATACATACATACATACAT
>QQSS02165508.1:0-15414 GCA_003687565.2 Craspedacusta sowerbii | reverse complement strand
CTATTCTCACAACTTAGAATACCCAAATTAAAAGATGTAATTAAAATCAACCTGTGCTTGTTCATGCATGACTGGCTAATCATAACCTACCTAGAGCTTTCGATGGTTTCTTTAACCAAACGTGCACAACGAATGTGCAATGTCTTACCCAAGTTAACTTTGCCATTCAAACGCACTGAGAAATACGGGAGTAGAAATGTCAAATACAACGGTGCTGCTAGCTACAATAGCCTCTGTAACTTAAATATTAAAATATCCAACTCAAAATAGAGCTTCGAACAGGAAATCACGACCCTCGTTATGTCGTCATATGTATAGCTTTTTGTTCCCTGCTAATATGATACTTGAGACATCTCTTAGTGAGATTTTCTCTTCAGAGTATTTTAATTCACCGTGCTGTTGAACTTGGTCTTTGTGCTGGCACTTCTATTTTTGCTGTTTTTTAAAAATATGGTCACGGTGACGATTCATTATAAGGTTACGGATAGATTCTGAAACGGGCTTGGTTTGTTCTTGTATAGATGAATAGTGTATCCATCAAATTTAAATTTATTACTCACTCTAACGTATTCAATGCGTGGGACTTTGCTGTTGAATGTCGATATGATGCGCACGATATATCACTGTTGTAAAATATAACCTTTGTGTTGCACCTTGTGAAGGTTTACTTTTATTTGTGAATTTTCTTTCTTTGTATGTTACTTCTTTTTTATGCTACGTGCGAGGAATGTACTAAGTTATATGCGGCCCCTTGACTCGTTCTTAGAAAGTATGTCCCTCGTCTATTTCTCTAATCATTGCCTCTGTTATACGATTATAAATGGAGATCACGAAAGGGTGGCATCCTCGATCTGATTAGCTTTTGCTATGAGGATGTCTTCCCTTTAATAAATGTGTACGTTTTCTGTCACATTCTAGTCGAAAATCCACGCTCCGACTCTGATACTTTTTGTGATATCGCTTTTAAAAGCTCGAATGCTGAATATAGTCTGAATCCGATTCTTAATCTTAACATTACTGAGTCAGAACTCTGAAGATGACTGCATTTCTATAACTGAATGTGAGCGAATAGGATTGGATGTACTTTTTCTTTTACGCATTTATTGAGATAATAAAAAATTGTTGTTGTTGTTGTTGTTGTTCTAAGGCTATGAAAAAGCTTTTAATGCTTTCACAGAAGACAAGGAATATGTCAGCCATTGACTGATCGTACATAGGGCATAGAAATGTTGTGGGGTGAGACTGCCTTCACATATCTAAAGCTACCATTACTCCTCCATCTGCGATTCCCGACATACCAGGAAGGTCAACATGGTTGCGACTGCATGTTAGGATACTTAACTTAGCATAGAATATAATACATAATGTTTCCAAATAGGCGCAGCACAGCAAAATGCCAAATGATTCTCAGAAAGATGAATAACGTTTTTAGTTTTGACATGTTTCGACAATATCGTTTGTCATTTTCAAAAAAGCGAGCTTTAAACTCGTAAATAAACAGAAGATGCATCACACCACTAACTGATAAGATCCACATTTAAATTAAACACTTCACCAATCGCACTTCTCATAAACTAACGGCAGACAGAAATTTTTTTCCACAGTTACAATCAAAATATTCCAAAGTACATTCTAAATGACGTTCTAATCTACATTCGAACCGACGTAAAATCAAAGAGTGAAACCACTACAAAGAAAACAGAAATTGGGGGAAGGGGGTAGGGAATGGAGAGAAAAAGGCAAATAAGGGAGCTAAATAGAGAGACTTAAGGGTACGTGGTTCCACCCCAATTTCTGTTTTCCAATTTGCATTTGGGGTCCTTAACATCTGAAAAATTATGTAGATACTGGTATGCAAGCGGGGCACTAAGCCCAACCCTTAGCTGGGTTAAAAACCGAAGACCTATGGGATGATGAATATTATAGACGCACCATTCGGATCACTGCATTTTTGAAGTTTGTGTAGGTTTTAGATTCAAGAAGCGATTTGTCTAAGTTAGTCCAGTCAGAGATTACGGCTGGGAAAAACGAAGCTTTCAACTTAAGGGTACGATAATTGTAGCTTATGTGATTGAGTGGTCTCCTGAGTCTGTATGTCATGCATCTAGCTGGAACCGCACGTGTCATTTCTAAAATAATTTTCCAGAATAGGAGAAGTCTTCTGTAACAGCGGCTTTTGGTCAGCGTTTCCCATCCTAAATCTTCGAAGAGTTTTGCAGCTGAGGTACCTTCCAGGCACCCGATATTGTTAAGACAGCGTGGTATTGAGTGGATTCTAATTTGGTAAGAAATGAAGTTCCAAATGGTGAGTGATAAATTACATCGTCGCAGTCTAGGAGGGGTCTTATAAACGACTTTTAAATAGTCAAGAGGCTATCTCGAGGGACATTATTACGAAGCTTGCGCAGTAGACCAACGCCTTTCATAACTTTAGTTATTAATTTGCTAATGTGGCAAGTGAAAGACAGATTTTTATCTAATATTAACCCTAAGTGCTTAACTTCCTCAATTTGCTGTACCAGGGAATTGCTAAACTGTAGTGGAGGATTACAACTACGAAATGTTTTTTGTCGAGAAAATTCATTCTACAGCTTCGGATTAAATCGGATCGGATCGGGATTAAAAACCATTTTCCATTGGTCAGACCACTCGTCGTACGAGATCTGAGTGTTTTATTTTTTATGATTTATTTAATTATTATAAATATGAAAAAGCTTTGTCTTTGTGGAAAGCCTTTTTTTGTTTTGAGCGGGCAAAGAGGTTGTTAATTGCGCAGACTTATAATTATAATCGTGCCAGATCACGCCTTGCGTGTCTGTCAAGAATACTATGCTTAGAACGTTTGTGCCTAGATCATTTCTGACCTTTAAGCTTTTAATATTTCATATCCTCCTTGTTTACGTTAATAGCAAAACCTTATCCTGATGACCACGATAGTCTGTGTCTGCCTGGAAGTCATAGATAAGTCTGTTAAGGAATGTGATGCGCGGTAGAAAGACAGGAAGTTCATGTGCGTATAGCATCACTTTAATGTCCATCCTCCCATGCTATCCAGAGCCTTTCGACCAGTATCGCCTCCAATGGCTACCGATTCCTAATCTTATCCTAGCTCCGACTCAGGAAGTTATTGGCACTTGAGTGTAGCCTACAGCAAAGAAAATGAGGTGGATCTGGAAGGACGTCACAGTTCAGGATCGACAATAATCAACTAAAATCTACTGGTTGCAAGTCAGGGGATGAGTATAATTGCGGCATGAGTGAAGTGTTCTGACGTATCATTATTGTAAGCCTAAAGTGACAGAACGTGGACGTTTATGACAAACTTTATAAAAAATTAGTTGGAAAATTAACAGGACCCAAATCGCTACCATTTTCACCTTGCGTATTCGCGAGGAACAATTCGTGAAATATTTCCTGTAGTATGTTATTCCAATTAAACATCAATTGCCAACACATACATTTCGACTAAGTACCTTTTAACGAGAATTTGATAGAAGAAATAATAGCTGGAGAAATGAAGTTCCGGCTTGCTCACACGGCAAACAATTACGGGATGAATAAGCTCAAGGCAAGCGAGCTCAGGATTTAAAGATCATAAAGACCTCAGAATCCTAAAAAGACTCTAAATGTACATGTATATTGCGATGACTCTTCTGAACAAAGGAAATGGTGTAGTTATATAATATCGCAAGAGCTAGTTGCCTGGGACTTTGGGGAGACTATAGCGAGGGGAAGGAAAATTAAAAGGCTTTCAAAGATTATGAAACGAACATGTAAGACATCAGAAAAAAACCTTTAAGATTGATTTTCAATTCTAATTTCTGCATCTTTGCTTAAATGACAATAATTTGCCAAGACCTTTTAAACCCTAGACTGTTACGACCTTTTGGGTCTCAAAGCTCACTCTACGGTTAGGCTTCAATATAAGAAAAGATTTCGCTGATATATGTGGCTCACACGCATTGCCTCATAATGACTTACTGCCTCATTCGTAACACTGCATACTTTATTCTACTTCATAATTATTCCTACGTCGTAATTGCATATTGATTCAGACTTACCCCCACAACTGCTACGTGGTCTATTTGCGCTCTATTCAAACTGATGGGTATTGGCTGTTTAATTAGGGACGCGTGCCACATGTTAATGATGATAGATGCTGACTTATCAGTAGTCATCTATTATGAGGACAGACTACTGCTTTGCGCTTGGCAAGAGTTGCATATTAGTTGTCAAGTCGCGTTAGTTGCTTGTAGCAATGTAAAACTCACATGATTAAATTATAATATGATAAAATACAAAATTATAAAACACAAATACTATAAATATAATAGTGATGCAAATAATGATAATAATAATGATAATAATGCAATAATATAAATTATGATAATAAGGCAAATAATAATATAATAATAATGATATAATAATAATGCAAACAACATAAATTATAATAAAAAGCTATAAAATGTACGAAAGAGTCAACTATCAAAGAAATTGTCTTTTCAATTTAGATTAATTGCTTCCGTTTGCTAACTCAAAGCTGGCCTAAACCGTAGGCAAAAAAATTGTCTTAATTTAAGAAGCGGATACAGAGATTGATTTGCTGTCTATTTACTTTAAGAATGAAGACAACTTTCTTCAATTTTGAGGACCTGATTCGGTAATCAATTACCATTTTTACGCAACCACCACCGCCATCTTTCACATTGAATCGATGGTGTCCGTAAAATATCTAAGCTCTTTAGCTGCAGCCATAAACATTGCTAAAACTCGTTATTCAAGTTCGTCCCCTTTATCCTTTCACGGGGAATTTTTCAACGCGCAGTTTTTATTTTGGCTTTGTGCCATGCTCTTCTTACAAACAATACTCCAATTAAGGCAGCTGCCGATGAAGATGCGCCTACCTCCTTATGAAGTAATTAGCGAAGTCGAGCGCACCTTTGTTGAGAAGAAAACTGGCAACGATATTCAAACGAAAAGATTTATAAAACTGTGCGGAATAACTTCTATCACAACTCCAAGAGAACATGGATTACATTTCGTATGGTTAATTTTTTTTTTCTATGCTTGGACAGAGATCTTGCGCTACTTGAAGGAGACTCGACTTGATCAAGGATGGCTCACTAGTACTCCAGGAAGCAAGTGTAGTTTGTCGTGAATGAGTAAATGAATTGGAAGGGAGTTATAAATCATTTTTCTTGACATAAATGTTAGATCCACACAAAAGTCGCGATATTAGACAAATTCAAAGAGTAAAATAGACTAATTTAGTAATACATTTTTTGTTTGTTTGTGTGTGAATGTGCGTGTGTGTGCCTGTGTGTGTGTGCTTGTTGCAAAGGTGAATTTTTCGTTGGTGCCCGTGAAGAACTAAATCAGATTTACGAACGCGGTAAAAAAAGCATGAATGTTCAGACAGATAACTAACAACGCTTGTAGAATTCCCATCTGAAAATGAAAAGAAATTTACCTTCCCAAATATACTCCTTCCTAAACTTTTCGATTGCCTGTCTATCGATCTTTGGCCTGAAATTGTATAACATGGTATTCTACGGCAGTTGCGGTATTGTTGTGCGACAAGCGCTATGAAGTGTAGTATTAATATTATTAGGTGTACGCACATATTTCCTATCATGTAAAGTATTTTCCAGACGTAGATTATCTGTAAATTGCTGTTTGCCGACAAAACTGACAAACAAAACATCGCAACAAATCGAAGCTAGGTGGGCGAAACTGTTCTGAAATGCATAAACCTTATCATGTTTATGAACATATGTGCTATCATAAATTTATGGTTATTTTGAGAAGTTTCCAGACGCGGTTTGGTAACGTGATGTTGTCACCTGTTAAGACGTGTTGTTCTTTGAATAAATACTGCACTAAATCATTGATACGACAATCATGATACCAGCTGAGCTCTTAGTTTATCTAGACCATTACCGCCTTAAATAACTAAGTCACTAGCAGACAAAAGCAATTTCTCGCGCCAGCTGGCAACTTCGATGTTACCTTTGCAATGTTATGGAAGTGATCCCATAGAATCACGGCAAGGCTTTTAGAGATTCATAAATTCCTTTTTTCCATCAGTTTACAAGCGCATTAACTTTGTTTAGCCAACACAATCCAAAGCTCTTACGGTAGTATAACCTTTGAAACGCAATAGATGGATCAAGGCTGGTGGACAGAAAATTAAGCTGGTTATAGTTGAATAGTTTTTCTTGCTCTAAACGAGTGAAACAAAAAACCCTCGCATCCCAAAGTTACTGGTGGACGCATCAATAAATGATGCGTGAAAAACCAAGTTTTTGAAAACGTCTTCAACATGAATTCGTCTTCAGGTTTCCTGAAAGCCTGCCGCGCTATGAGGCGATGTCATGTTCAGGATGCGTGCAAGGGTGATCTGGATAATTGCCCACTAGAAGGGGTATTTCTTGAAGGATTTTGGAATTTTTCATCCAGCTTAGCTAAAAGGCACGTACTGACCAAACCCAGGGTAAGCTTTACCTTGTACTTGTCGATTGTGTTTTTGAACGAACTGGAACATGGCGTTAAACCTCTATGATTTTTCCGGTAATTCTAGTGTATGTAGATTAAGAAATGCCCCAAAAATGAAGCGGCTCATATTCGAAGAGATGCGAGTCAAAGTGTAGTAGCGATGTAGATAAGCCTATTTCTAAGTATAAGTATAGTATACATACATAGTGTAAGTATATCATTAGATAGTAGATAGAAGTAGATAGAAGTATATAGAAGTAGATGGAAGTAGGCTATGAGAAGATAAGCCTTTTTCTGAAATGTTTTCAGAAATATTATGGGAATGGGAGCAATTAACAAAAACAGCAATTTTTTCAACTCCATTTCGTAAGTTTGTCTCGCTCTTGCCGCTCTGGCCAGCTCTGTACATCTCGCAGGACTATAGTCACAGAGCTTGCCTAAGGGTTTCTTCTAAGGTGGCCCTCCTGGGCTTCTGGGTTCCCTGTGGTGGAAGATATAAACAAACCATCTGGCTTCTCGTACAATCCGGTGGATAGAATAAAATCCGCTGACTCGTTTTAAAATTCAAGTAACCGCGACAGTTTCACCCTAATGCTCCTGCCTTCGTCAACATTACTTTTATTCGCGATATTTTTTTTTTTTTTTTCGCACGTCGCATTATACGGGCATAATGCGACGTGAAACAGAGTCCATCGGCCCATGAAGAACTCGCATCAATAGTTTTTTGCATGGGTGCTTAGCGGAAAAGTAGACATTAGTGACTTACCAGTTGGTTGGTCCAAGTGCGCAAATAAAAGAAAATGGCACATGTAGCTGGTTATGAGTTCTCCCAATCACAGTGACTTCATCCACGTTCAAAGAAAGACACATCCTCAGGAAAATGTGTCAACTGGACGAGTAAAGACTTTTTAACAGAGCAAGCCGAGTTGGAAGAATTTCACTTGAACTTATTTATTCCATTTCAGAATGAAAATAACGAAGCGCTCGGAGATGCAGAGAACGATAATACGAACTTTAAGGCTAATACCTAAGCCAAGTACAGATGAGCATACCTTTATCTCAGCCTTCATATCGTCAGATTTTATAGTCTCATAGGGATCGGATATTATCTTTGTTGCTGTCTTGATAGAGTCGTCGGCTAACTCGGCTGCATAGAAGCCTGCAACACAGATCGGAAGGGAATGGGGAGCTCTATGCAGAAAGATGGAGCAGCAGTGTGAAGTTCGGGGTAGAAATGTAGAAATGAAAGAGAAAACCTCAATACTCAAAAAATGCGCAGCAGACGTGGTTGATTCTACATCATCTCACAGTCTCTAAAACATCTCCGGAGAAAATGTAACCGGCAACGCATTATCTCGAAGAAATCTCCTAGAGAACCCATGCCATTAAAGGTTTTTGAGAAGATTTTTGCCTTCCTGCTAGGTTTCATAGAACACTTTGCAGACCGATATATTGGTAGGTACGAAGGTTTTGGTTGGAATGAGACCATGCGTGCAACAGAACGTCCCCATCGTGCCCAAACCAACTGCGAATCGAAACATCTTGGCGACGTCTAGGATGGTAGAGTCCTGAATCTTAAGACACCCTATTGCCACAGAATTTCATGACAAGTCACTCAAGGGCGCCGAGAAGACATACCAAAGCATACATTTATCTAAGTACAGCATGTAAAACCACGCAATCTTGTGCAAGCTCAGGAAAATCACCTCTTGGGCGTTAATATACTTGAAGCACCTAGACAATGCCATATTAATGCCATCTTACTAATAAAAGATGCATTTGCCAAGTTTATTGCCGTTGAACCTCTAATAGATTAAATGGCATAAGCTGTACTAAAACTGTTGGTTTTGTTACAAGGATAACCATATCATTCTTTTCAAACGAGGATTTGAATATCGATGGAAACGTCACACCTGCTCGTTGCACTTTCTCGGCTTTGCACTTCGACTGGCATATAAAAAGAACTCTAGTC
This sequence comes from Craspedacusta sowerbii, assembly GCA_003687565.2. NCBI lineage: Eukaryota > Metazoa > Cnidaria > Hydrozoa > Limnomedusae > Olindiidae > Craspedacusta > Craspedacusta sowerbii. The sequence continues at coordinate 6,947 of QQSS02165508.1, read as the reverse complement.
TGCATTAAACAGCAAAGGCAAGTACTTTGATGAAAGAAATCTTCGAAATCTGCAAGAAATTTTCTCGACCTCTGAATATTGCGAGGGGTGCATACTCTTCCTATGAGTAGCGCGTGCATTAAATAACACGACGCGCACTGCAATTAACTGCTCTCCTTTTTCTGATGTATCTGTCTGAACAAATTCTACGTCAGAATACTAGCTTTGACTGGATGAAGCATCTACACTTGCGATACCTTTAGAGTAGAGTATGAAAGGCCACCGCACGCACGGTAACACAGCAGTTAAGATGCCCGGGATTGTCGCGTTCTTAGAGTGGCGGTTTAGAGAGCCCTTTTTTGCGCGCTCTGATGCGATCAGCATGTGAGTAGGGATTTCACGACTGTTGATTTCTTGACTGGCTCCACAGAAATGACTAATTGATTTATTATTTTTGAAGAATTGAGCCTTCAACTATCAGTCAAAGTTTTTTTTTCAAGCACATACCCAGTCCACATACATTTTATGGTTCGCCAACAAAGGCAGCGGTACCAGAAATGCTGTAACAGGAGATCAAGTCGTATTTTGAGAATTTGACCCAGACTTTGCCTAGCAAGAACGACCTTACTGCTGTAAAAGCGAGGAAGCCGGCAAAGTTGAGGAACTGGCCAAGAAGAACGATGTTCTAGAAAAAAAAAATCTTGTTGTGGAGCTGGAGAGCAGATTCCATAAATGAGACAGTGCTTGATGGTATTAGGTGTTGCGGAGGCGGAGGGGAACATTGGTAGAGCCCACAGGATCGGCTAGCCAAGAATCAATTGAACTACCGGAGCCACAGAGCAGCAAATCATTGTCAAATTTCGGAAATACATTTTTTGAAACGGAGGACCAGTTGCCCAATTTGGTTTCATAGTCCTCACCGATAAAGCATCCGAATTAACAGCAGGTCGAAGATTTGATCTGATTCTTCAGCTGATGGAGAGGTCTAATTATATCTATGTCACGCCGAGGGATGATATAAAGACGGAGATTTCTAATCTCTGTAAATCTCTGTAATCTCTGTACAATTGAAACTTTACTTTTCAGGGACTATTTCCAAAATAGCAGCATTATCAGGAGATTTTTGCTATATCTCGCAACCTGGTAAACTCATCAAATCTTGCTTCATACGTAATTGGTCTGCGTTTGTTTCAACTGCTTGATACCTGCATGGTGAGATTTTGCTGCCGGGAAATATAAATACAAAGATTTACATGGTACTGCTTGTTGAGGTTCTTTCACATCGTGATGTTGAGTTGCGCGAAGTCTCTAGAATGGAACTTCTTCTTTTTTTCTTCTTCGTCTGCTACTAAATATATTTACTTGCATGGGTTTTATATGCAGTTTTAGAGAAGGAAGTTGTTATGTATAGTATGTCCAGAGAGAGCAGGGAGCTTGTCTGGGGGTCTTCCCTGGTCACTTCCTCCTCCTTGCCCCACCTCAAGTGAAGTCCAGGCGCTTCCTCTCCTTTCCTATCACATCACGGTCATTCCATGACACGACTTGCAACCCTAAAAGCCGCTGCCAGAAATCACAGCATCTAGGAAATCCAGCTCGGACGGCAACAACAACAACAACAACAACAACAACAACAACAACAACAACAACAGTCCAATGGTAGAACAGGGAGCTTGTCTGGGGGGCTTCTCTGCTTACTTCCTCCTCCTTGCCCCACCTCAAGTGAAGTCCAGGCGCTTCCTCCTGCTTGACCCAGCTCCAGTGGAGCGCTTCCTCCATCTCATCCTGAGCATTCCGTGCCACTGATGGAACACCAGTGTGGTACGAAGGTATGAAAACAAATGTGGACGACTTCGACACGACTTAGATAAGAAATTTATTTTCTTAAGTGTGCGGCGTTGAGGGAGATCTATTTGATAAATGGCTTTCTCTTAGAGACAGGAACTGTCCATAAATTTATAAGAAGTTTTTTTATATAAGTCTATATTCCTGTAATAAAATCTAAGGTTTTTTCCTCTGCAATTAATTCAAATTCAATATCTATCCATCACGTTCCATCAACGACAATAACTCGCATAGGTCGACAAGTCGACTAGACCCACGTATACTATTATTAGCTAGAATTTGATGTTATCCTACAAGAGTTCCAGAATCTATTATCTATTAAACAGGAAGGACCAATGCTATCCCTTGATCTTAGCGCCATCAAAATAAAAAGATAACTGGAGGTTCAAGACCTAGCATCACATAACGAGTTGAGTAACATCACAATAGCAGTTTTACATAAATCACAAATTTTGACGAAAAAATCATGTTGATTCTGAAGCGAGAAAATTCGCATGCATCACTTCTGAGGGCCATGGGTTGGCGACACTATTGAGATTGAATAGACATATGATAAGACTCCAGGACGCACGTCATTCTCCGATTCGTCTATTGACAGCCTGACGGTCGTGCGGGTGCAACATTAATTACTCCAGCAGTGTACCTAGACTCCTTTGGATTCTGAAACGAAAGGGATCCCATAGATCGTGCTTATGAGCGCAAGCTTCCGTACTTCAGGTATGATGATGTGCTGATACGTCACCAAGAAGTATAGTGGTTTATTAGGAAACATATCCCCATGTCGACTAGATGCGACCGCCCAATGTTACTGTTCATTATAGTGAAATGGCTTTTTAAACATTTTGTCCCACTTGCTTATTTTAACTTTTCAAAGCTATCACTACTACCTGCTCGTATTTAAGTAGTACTGTACCGGTTGTAAGGGGGGCTTCTTCGCTTTGGACATCTCAGTTTCTGCGACGTTTTAGTAGTCTCTATTACAGTTTATTAGAGACTGCCTTATTTCATCACAACCTACCAGTTCTTTCGATAAGATTACTGATCCACTTTGTCTAGACGTGGACTGTGAGTTGTGGTGGCCTCTACATGCAGAGCATCAGCTTCTAAAACAAGGTTGACCTAGCTTTCCTTCAACAACCTTGGCTCAATTTTTTTCCATATGTTTTACCATCCCGGCTTTCCTTAAAGCAGTTTTCAATTTAGACTGCAGCTAGACGAAGAGGCGATCTCAAGATTAACATTTAAAAAAAAGCTTTAAAATGTATTTTCTTCTTTCAAACAAAACACAGCACTAAGCAGTGATGTTAAAGCTGTGGGGCTGATGTTGCTTCGTAAGATCACCAGAGACAAATCTTGCAACATATCTTTTAAAACACAATGATTTCTTGATAAGAGACTCTATATTCTATTGCAACTCTATACTCCATATCTCTGCTTTACTGGTTCATTTACGAGGGCGGAACTGATTTTAAGCCTGCGTGGGATTCATACGCCGGGTGAGTTTTTCTCTTAGACCGAACAACTGTGAGGATGCGCTTGCGCTTGTATTTTTATTTTCAAGACAAAACACATCCAAAGGGAAATCACCTGTTTAATGTCCTGGCAAGAACAAAAGTTGCAAACAAAAATCTATTTAATAGAGTTACCTCGAGTTTTGAGTTTAGGTCATGGTTGTGACAAAAGCTCTCAACTTCCCCTTGCATTTAATGGTCAGATGGGACATTGGCCACGCTCGATTCGGAGGTTTTAGTGGTAACGCATTTTTGGTGTTTTACCTTTCAGTGTTTCATCTTTCAATCCCGCAATATATTGCAACTGTCTAACTTATCTGATAATTTGCAGGTCACCAACGTGTGGCGTGTCTAAGCATGTTTTTTTTTATCTTGCACTAATTAAGAAACTGAGCGCAATTATGAAAAAACAATTTTTTGCCCCAAAGTAAACTTCACCCTGACTTGCCAAGTCTCAGGGCTTGGAACTCAGGGCAAGTACTTGCTGGATAATATAGCTTATGTGGTCCACACAATGCTTGAGGGTAAGTGTGATATCCTCTGCGTCTATTACTGAAACATGCACCAACCCTGACAAGAATCTGTACATCCAGCTGGCATTTGCAAGGCCACTGCTTAAATATTTATTGAAGCAATATCAGGAAACATATCGTTGACCTCTGTTTCCTTACAAGCGTTTTGCCGCGCTGTCTCTAGAACATTTCTTGGGTATCTTGCCTTCACGGAACTATTACAGCTTATAATTTATTTTAGAGATTGGGTGAAGTTGTATGGAACTGCGGTCCAAACGATGGCTGCTCCTATCAATCGGAAAGGTTCGACAGCCATTATATCTCAAGCTGTTCAAAGGAAGCCGCCTGAAGACTCAACCAAGGCCTCCACTCGCGAACAAAGAAGCGTAAGTCGCTGTTTCTCTGCATTGATACACTAGCAACTTCTATTCATTCAACTAATGTCACACCCGCTAAATGTAGCATCTTTTATCGCTGCAGATTGCGTCTCCTGAGTTAAACTCAGCTGCAGTGTTGATGTGTTGAGTTCCCTTAGCAGTCATGCTTGTGAATAATATATTCAAATATCTCTATGGACTGAATTCCATGTCTTGGACATTGAGTTCCAGGACTTGTCTTCAAATATGATGGCCGTTCCAAAACAGCGGAACATTATCTTCGATTAATTTTGAAGAAGGATTTATTAAGGAAACTACGCTGAAATTTTAGTACAAGGGTTATAACTGGTATGCCCGTGAAGTGGCTAGGTTTATGCTAACTTGGAAAGAAAGTTTCTGCCTTGCGCATTGGCCAGACCACAAGAAGCATTGGTATGAAGTACGTGGAGTATTTTCATTTAGGTGCTATTTATTCAAAGTGAAGTTTCATGCAGGATTAAGAGTAAAAGAAGCCTTTTCCCAGGGCAGTAGGTCCGTAAGGGACATCTTCACGATACTCCAAAATAACCCAGGTACTGCGAACAAATCATTTTTAAAAGCACGGCTGCTTTCCAATATATAGTAAAGAATTTCCAAAGCTAATGGTCCTGACGAGCCGTCAAATATGAAACTTACCATTCTTTTTGCTTTGCCTGCTTCACTCTCGAGAATGGATGACGTAGAAGCACTTCTTGATAGAAGCTAACACTAACCAGGTATTTTACACCTTGGACACTCATTTCCGCCTGACTAACACGTTTGAAATTAATTTTTATTCGTTTCATTATATTGAGGAACACTAAAAGTCATTGTTACTATAATTTTCTTCACACAACGACTAATAAAAAATGGAGTATAATATCTTGCGAACATTTCTTTATGAGACAAACGCAGCCCGCATTTTCAAATCCCATTTGTGTGAGTTGCTTTCTTGTAATGTCGAAACCTTGCAGGGATGTATAAGTCTGAGATGTGTTATAACTCCGTTCAGCAGCAGTTTTATGGGCCACAGTTTCCTAGTAGCGGTATGCGAGACGCTGACCCACTGGTCACTGGATTTATTGAAGCCACGTGGCAGCGCGCTCTGATCGATATTATCCATAGAAATGAATCCACGCTGATTGTGGCACCGACCTCGTCCGGAATGACGTTCTGCTCCTATTACTGTATTGATCGAGTGCTCAGAGCGATGCAGGAATTGTAGTAAGTCATAGCAATTGTAATACTTTCAGCACTTTCAGAATTTGTTCAATCTGTCTAGGGTTATTCAACTTCCGCAAAACGCGCCTTAGCTCTACGAGGTCGATCGCTGAGTACAAGCTCAACAGGATCGGCGAGCAGCTACAGTGAGTAGAATACTTCCATTTTGACTTATTTAGTTTTGATACTAGGAGAGGATTAGCGTCACACATACATACCCGCCTAAGCAAGATTGCCGTGCTGCAATGCTCCTCAGGATGAATGATTACAGTGATATTCACTGGATTACCTGTTCGTTGCTGCGTGGGTATTGCAAACGTAAAGCCAGCTGGAAAAGCACATTGCACGTTACCGCGCTGTCGCTGCGTTTACCTGGTGGTAGGCAAAGGGACCACTCGTTATTGCTTGGTGGTAGACCCAGGGTCGCCCACCATCATCTGGGGGTAGGCAAAGGGGTCACCCAATATCATCTAGTAGTAGGCGAAGGGATCACCCACCATTACTCGGTGGGTGGTACCATTACTCACCCACTATTACTTGGTGGTAGGCAAAGGGGTCACTCCTACCAGGACTAACGCTTACGAAGCATGTGCTCTGTCTCTGTTATTATTTCCAAAAATGTCCCTTGAACGTACAAACGATTCACCAGGCATGCATTAAAATAAAATTCCACTCAACCTCAGCTAGGAGGCTCCATTATGCTATACGGTAGATGGAGATCTTAATCTGGTGCGCCGTTGGGCAGCTTCCCATACTTTCCTAACACCTTCCTTGCAATTGTAGAGTTAGATAGTCTTTCATTTGATATGGTATCCTGCACATAAAATTATACTTAGAGAAAAAATTAGGACCCTCGATGGATAAATCTTCGAACAAGAATACAAAAAAAAAAACTGTTAATTGAAAGCTTGATGATCGCGCACCATAAATTCGCCAACTCACTTAACGTACAGTCAGACTCGATTAAGTTGAAGCTGCTTTTTAGCTCGGTTTCAAAGATATGGCTCTGGCGATGTGTGCTCCTCTTGTTTTTGTTTTTCGGGTTTTTTGTATTCTTGTTCGTTTAGTTCTGAAGATGGTCCAAGAAAGGACCGAAACGTCACGAAAATTATTAGCTTTATCCTTTGCCTTGAAAATTATATTCGTTCACTAAGTTCTCTCGTACGAGTGGTTCTGGTGCTGCCTGGTAAAGCTCCTCTTTCCTGAGGTTTCAATACTGCTCCGCCATTACTACCGCCAGCTGTTTAGAGATTTTCCGGCTGCAGTGTTTTCTGTAACCCTGTAAATCTTTGCCTGTAGAGCAGCAAATTGAAGCAGTTAGTTATAGGGCTCGTTTGCAAGCCATGCCATTCTTCTATTTAAACAAGTGTGAACTTGTTCTTATGGAACTGCGAAAATCGATTTCTATTTAAGTTGTCTTTTTTCTGAAAGCTGTTGTGAATTTAGCGCTACTTCGACCATTTGGTAACATTATACATGATGTAGCT
>QQSS02165507.1:0-32876 GCA_003687565.2 Craspedacusta sowerbii | reverse complement strand
CCCGCAACCCTAACCGGTGCCTCGACTTAACACCGTTCCCCTCCCCATCCCCCAACCCCAACCCCATAAGTAATAAAAAAAATGATGAGCTATCTGAGAGAGCCAGACTGGAAAAACAAGACTTTGCAAGGATTAATGATGACTTTTATTTAGCCCTTGGGGAAAAATAATTTTTTCATAAAAAATTTTGTAAGGTTTAGAAATTATGAGGGGAGGCAATTATCTCAGCAAAGAAATTAAGGATCTTTTACGGTGATATCAAATGGGGATGTCAACTTTGGGAAAGTTGCTTCTATTTAAAAAGACGCCTATCTGGATATTTTTTGGTAGATATCCTTTAAATCAAAATAAGAACGGTAAAATAATGGCATGCCTGGCTGCAAAAGCTCGCTTAAAAGCAAAACCTAATGATAACAGGCATCGACAACGCTAGGCTTGCTCTAGAAACTCATGATCTTCGGAAGTCAACATCAAGAGCAATGAGACTATCAACTAGTTTGTGTTAAAAAATAATTCATTTTCAACCCACAGCTAAAGTAGCCTTCCTTCTAAAGCATTATAATGAATTTACGAAGTATTATAAAAGGAGCTGTTCTAAAAACAGTGGTAGATTTTAATAGACAAGTACAAAGTTCCACTTTAGAATAACGATGAAGCAGAAAAGTTCAGAGAAAAACTAGTCAACGACAATAACAACTACCCCAAGGTCTAGAAAATAAAGCTGGCCCTTTCTAGATACATGTCTCGGATTCTACTGCTATAAATCAATATCCCTGAGGCGAATAGCATTAATGCCAACCCAAGGATAATAAGCTGAAAGATAGAATAAGAGAAATTTGCTAAATTAGAAGCTCTTTGCATGAATTTGCAAGTCGATAAGTTTTTTGGCCAGCCGTGAAAGCAGTGGAGAATAAGGCAGCAGGATAAGTGGGCTAAGACTATTCCAGCCAGATTCAACAATCACATAGAAGAAGAGAAGGCTATGAAAACTACAACTAAGATTCATATTACTAACTTTTTCATTTGATCAGCACTGCACCAATCCGAGCATGAAGTAGCTGTTATTGCTAATTATGTCAGCCTTCTACTGACTGCCTGCCACAAATTTGACTGGCCTCTCACACCGGAACCAGAAAGTGTACTACTTTCCTGCAGACAGATTTACTTTTTTGCTGAAGTTAAAGAAGAGGTTTTAATCATGGTCAAAGATCGGCACGATAAACTCATTGATGATCTCCTATTAGTTTTCCTAGACCGTGATAAAGGCCTTGAAATCCTCAGCTGGTCTGCTGTTCTCTAGATCCCTGGGCTCAGGCTTGACAAAGATTGACTTCGTTTTGATATTAGACTTGCAATTAATCTTGATAAAGTAGTTGTCCTTAGGATCAAGCTAAGCAAATACATCCTTTTAGATTTTAGAATAAAAATAAAACGACTTGATTCTGGTGAATTCCTGCTCAAGACACAATCCAGCCATAAAAGACGAGTTTTCAGAATCGCAGCTGATGGCTAGCATGTCCTAAACATAATTCATTGCATAGAAGTAACGGATGTAGCAGTCCTAGCTAAATTATAGTTTTATAGAGTAGGTGCAATAAGGTTTTAGCTACAAAGCGTTCTTTAACTTGAGTTGAGTGGTGTCCTAGCTGTCCTCCTTGATGATAATCTAAAATTATTCATCGTAAGTATCCTCGTCGCTATTAATGGTCATGGCCAGCTGAACCGTTTGAAGCTCGTCGTGCTAGACAGCTCCGATAACGAGTTTAGTAACAGTGATTGTCTTATTAGTCTTGTTTTTTATGTCGAAATAGTACTCGTTCTGACCCGCTGAGTTGGTATAAGATTACTTGATATCAAAGAAATAAAAGATATTGCTGTTTTAGACTTGGTCTTTTTTGTTAATTTCCCTTAAAATTTCTTACTTCAGTTTTTGAAGGTCTGCTGGAGTAATTTTATCATTTTATGGCTATTTCTCAAACTTCAAGTTACTCACGAACCCATGAGTCCACTGCCTTTAAAATTTTAAGACAAGTGAAAGCCTTTTGTATAGAGTCTCAATCTAAATAATTGCATTGATGTTTTCCTTCATGATAAGGAACTCGATTTCCTAGTCCTCGTGCTCGTACAGGCTTGAAACTATCCCAACTAGGATTCCGTTTAGAAAAAACAGCGACAAAGAAATTTGCCTTCCATATAGCACAATCCATTTTAAATTTTTTTGAGTTATGTCTGATACTCCTTATTAGTTCCCCAAGTAATCAGTGCTTGGATCTAAATTACCGAGGAAGACTCCTTCCATTGCTGCTATAAATTATTAGCCATAAAAAGGCTGTTTTGGATTTCTTACAATCAGCCCCATCGATACGAATAGTACCAGAACGAACATGAGGAAGGCTGAGAATGGGATGATGCCCACAAAAATTCTTTTTAACAGTTGCAAGAAGATCCTGAACTATTTTACGATAATCGAGCAGAAGATGAGCCTTACACAGACAAAAAACATTGCGATATGGGCAATAATGACATTTTGCTCTGCCTAAGTAAGGGCGACTATGTGGTTGGCTGTATTTGATATAATTAGAGTTAGATCGACTATATTTTGGGATTTGTATATGTATTCGTATAAATTTTTATATTCTATTGTAAGCAGCTCGTACACAACGAAGTAAATGAAAGTCACTAGCCCTGCTATGTATAGCTCTTTTAATTGTAATAGGATAGCAAGCATATTAAGTATCAGCAGACTTATCCTTAATGCATTCTAGCAAAAGAAAAAGATTTTATTCCGGTTGTAAAGGTACCTGATAAAGAACGATATATTAGAATTGCTTACATCAGGAGTCCAAAAGTGGTTGACAGTTTTTATCAAGTCAAGAGACTCCTGATTTCCTCTGGTCGTGTTAATTGCTTTGGCTAGCTTAAAAATCTTGATTTACTCGCTGTCCTATGAGTTTTTAATAATTAGTTTTTATAATTTTTATTAGTTGATCTATAGACTATATTGAGAAGCTGAATTCAGCGGCTCTAACTCATTGACGACCTCTCCGTATTCCGGGAGCGCAGTCGACTCATACTCCTCCTCCGTGAACTCAATGAAATTGCTGTTGAGATACTCTACAATTTTATCACTCCTAGAAATCAGATCATATTTATAGAGAATTTTATTGTCGCTCATGTATTTAATGTACAGATTAACGATGTTTTACCTATTAGTTTCTAATGAGTAGCTTAAAGGATCTACTTGAAGTACCAGACCGTCTGCCAGCAAAAAAGGGCTGCAGATTTTGTTTTTTTAGTCGTAAAGCATTTTTAGGAGATTGAACCTTCCAAAGTATACAGCTGCGTTTAAATAGAATTTGACTGCAGTTGTGCTTTTTTTCATAAAACTAAAATTTTTTATTTTTTTTGAGGTTTCTTCCCCAGAGATCAGCACCATATTGAGTATTTAAGATAGATCCAGGAAGTTTACAAAGCTGTCATTTTATCCAGGATTTTTTTTTTAATAGCTGCTCTAATATTCAAAATGGTAGAAGTGTTAATACAATTTGACTCTTTTGTTAAAGGTAGCCTTAACTGAATTGGTGTTGAGATCGTAGACGATGTACTAGTAGTTGATTTGAATTAGGAGCTCATCATCTTTGACTTAGAAGTCCACTACATTTGTTATTTATTTAAACTTTAGCAATCTGCCGTGACTCAAGTCGTAGAGTTTGAGTGTTCTCCTGTTGTTCCTCACATAGAGAATCTATTTGTACAGACTCATTTTAATTTAACTGACATTTTTACTTTATAAAACTTCCGCTTTTACCTATGAGCTGGATAGCGTCGAGCTAAGGACGTAGAGCCTGTCTATTTTGACTATCAATCTCTTCGACTATTTTTAGTACACTGCCTGGGGCACAATAGTTTACTAGCCTAGTAGAACTGAGTACTAGTTGTATTTCAGCTATTCTGGGTTGCTCTTTAGCTGGATGTCTAACTCAGATTTCTGTAAAGTGAATTAATCGTATTATTAATTCAAGTCCATAACTACAAAAAAAGTCAAGGTGTTATTGGAGGTGTAAAAGAATATAGCGCATTAGTTTCCTTCGATAAAGCCTAGATGTTACACATTCCGATGAACGACCTTCTTGCAGATGCTCGATTCAATGTAAAATTTATCATTATCATGCTGCTTAATGATCTTAACAATCTCGTTCGATTAGCTCTTCCAAGTCATTAATGCTTATTTGTTCTTTAGTGCCTTGATTTATCTTCGGTTTGAGTTAAAGTCAATCTTAATTTACTACTCAGAGAAGTAAAATAAAAAATGATTATCGATTTGGTCAATAAATTTTGCGCTGCCTAGAGAACGGTATTTCCTCGGACTTCTTAAAGCTGATTCCAAAATATATACTTACTATTTCGTATGAAAGTAAAGGTGCTCTGACCCGACAATTATGGTAGATTAGTGAGGCATTTGGATCTCTACAATAGATTCTTCAGAGATTGTATTGTAGAACCTGATAAAGTCGACTCTAGATTCGTTCTTACCTGTTAACACCAAGATGTTCTAGCCCTCGATATTGAGTAATTCCAGCTTTGTGCCTATGAGGTTGGATTTATATTTCGGTGAGGAAGACTAGAAGACGGCTTTGTTCTTGATCTCCTTAAAGCGAAAGAGCTATATCTTCTTGCTCTAGCTCAAGAAGGCAAATGAATTTTATTTGTTTACAAAATCGACTATGTGCTATTTCATTGACATCTTCTAAGGCTCTTTATCTTTCGACAGACGCATCACCTCAAGGACTCCAGTCTTGCACTAGAGGACTGCCATATAGTACTACTAGCTTTATCCCATAAAAATAGCTATCTTGGCAGACTAACTTAACTTGGGCTTTTTGTAACGCTAGATATTCTGTTTTTAGGCAATGAAAAAGCTATCCAGGAATTCAAGGGCAATGCAGTGTTAATTAATAACGAAATAATTCTTCAGCTTGCTGCTAAATTTAACTGGTTATGATTAATTGATATAAGCATTAAAGTGGAGCATATTATCCTAGAGGTGGCTCTCTCTAATTTCAATGAATAAAAATTTATTCTGGGAAAAACCGAAAAAGTTCTTACGTCCATTAGGAATAATGAATTAGAATTCGGATAGTCTTAACGTCTTCTTATTATCTTTTAGTTACTCAATGAAAATGATATTGTCTTTTTAGATTTGCTTTGGAACTGACTTTTGCTTATCTAAAAATATTATTTGCCAAAATTTTTAGAAGTTAAAAATAAAGGATTTCTAATTGATTATTGGGCTTCCGTCGCAGAACAGGTTGAATATGTTGCTAATCGGTTGGTCCATTTTTCTCAACTAAAAAGCTTTTTAAATTTGACTTAACGGACTCTTAGCCGATAAAAATTACGGGGCGGATTTCAATGAGGGGTGAGTGATCTTGGGTAGAGCGGAGAGTCCGCCTTCAACCTCGGTGAAAGATTTGTTGTTTTCTAACTTCTGAAAATTCATATTATATTATTATAATAATGAAGAGCAAATTAGCTCGTTTTTTTAAATATTAATTTATAAAGAAATTGAGCGATGCAGAAAAAAATGTTTAGTAAAAGCGGCAGAAATCTAGAACGAAAATTTCTCATCTTCCAGAACAAGGACGAAATCATGAGATATACCCTCTAGAAGAAGTCCAAGTCCCAGACCAGATCTGCTTAAAAGGCAGTGATATAACCGCAGAAACATAACACTCCTCCCAAAGTCATCTCCAATAATAAAATACCTAAACGCACCAGAAATTAATTGCCGAAAGAAGTCAGAAATTTTATCATGGCGTTCTCAAATAAAAAGCCTCCTCTCGGCCACTACAAGCCCTGCTATTCCTGGATTGACAAGTCGTTGTCTTACAAGAAAACAAAAAACTGCTTACCTCGGTCGACGCAAATCGTAGTAGGAGGACTAGCCGCAAGATTTACAGGCTGGGTTGGTAAGTAAGATACCTTAGACGGAAAAATAAGTGGTAACTAATAATACAGACTAAATTACATAGAAGAAACAGAGGCCAGCAACAGCTACTGTCCGTTAGAAACCTTCTCTGCTGGACTTCCAGTATCAGCTCAGCCGTGAACAATCCCAGCCCAAATAAAGGATCTGCAAAACCGAGTATGCTAACACTTATCGTTTCAATTAAATTATTGAGAGCAGCTAAAGCTCAAAAACACGGCACATCAAAGTCGTAGACTTCGATAAAATGAGCAAGAAGCGCTTATAGTAGACTACCAACAACTCTCCTGATTATAACCCAAATCCAGAATATTGCAAAAAGAGACTTAATAAAGGACTGCTTTAATACCACAGGTTATTGGGGAGATCATGTGACTCTAGCAAAAGCACTTCGAACCATGATTTTTTTCTTATTAACTTTACTGGACTACTCAAATCAAATGTCTACCATGTGAACTCAGTCTTTCTGGATATGAAGCGGCAGACGGGTCGGTAGTAAAAGAACAAAAAGCTACCGAGCTTCATGAGCAAGTAGATGGGCTCTCGGGTGAGTTTGAACCTTATAAACGAGAAGTCCTTAGAAGAAAATTGTTTTAAGACATGAACTCTTATAATGAAAGAAAAAATTGATTGTGAAGTGACTCTTAAGATACTGGTCGTCGGCGACTCCAATGTCGGCAAGACCAACATCCTCCTCAGACTCTGTAATAACTAGTACAGGCCCAACCATTTAGCCACCATGGGCATTGATTTTTGCAAAAAAACACTCACTGTTAAAGGGAAGAAAGTGGCCTTGCAGATCTGGGATACCGCCGGCCAAGACAGATTCAGAACTATCACTCAGAATTACTATAATGGTTCATCAGGAGTATTTCTCGTCTATTCGGTAAGTGACAGAAAATCTTTTGAACGGACTGAGAATTGGATAAAGCAGATTCAATCCCACGTGAAAGAGGGCGTACCGATCGTCCTACTCGGAAACAAGTGCGACCTCGGGGACTAAGAACGATTTGTAACCAAGGCATAAGGTTAATCTATTTCCAAATAGCTATCAGTGCCATTTTTCTAAACAAGCTCAAAGGAAAATATAAACGTGCTGGAGGCGTTCGAACTGATGGCTCAGCTCTGCAGCGAGAATCTCCCGTAAGCCTCAAAGCCGAAAGCCATCAGCCTGGGCGACAAGGCTGACAGCTTTAAGAAAAAGTGCTGTAGTTGATCCATAGATATTATGAGTCAGAAGGTTATTGTATGTGATCCTGGGACTGGCTATATCAAGATCGGTTTCGAGGGCGACAAGTACCCCAAGGCCACATTCCCCGCCCTGATCGGCAGGCCCATGCTCAGGTCTGATTAGGTGGTAGATGGAGTTCACCTCAAGCCCATCATGATTGGGTAGTAGACCAGTAAGCACCGTTCCATGCTCGAGCTCTCCTATCCTACCAACTAGGCAATCGTCAAAAATTGGAACGACATGTAGCTGCTCCTGGATTATTCTTTCAAGCGTATTGGAGTTTAAAACACAAAGGGCAGAGACATCATGATGACAGAGGCTGTAGCAAATCCCCTTAAGAATCGGGAGAATATGATCACCCTGCTATTTTAGAAATTCGGGTATGGGAGGGTACAGTTTTGTGTTCAAGCTCTGATGAGCATTTTTGCTGTGGGTTAGGAGAGTGGGCTGCTGGTCGACAGCGGCGATGGAACGACTCACTGCATCCCAGTAGTCAGCATGCACATATTAAAAAACAATGTCGAAAGGCTAAACATCGCCGGCCAGAAAATAACAAACTATTTAGCAAAGCTACTGCAAAGGAGAGGTTATGCATTCAACAGCACAGCAGACTTCGAGTCGATAAGGGAGCTAAAAGAGAACATGTGTTTCGTTAGCTACGACTTCAACTGCGATAAACGACTATCCTAAGAAACTACTTGCTTCGAGAAGTATCAGATTTACTAGGACCTATGTTTTGCCTGATAGGACTAAGATCAAGCTGGGTCCTGAAAGATTCCAGGCGCCTGAAGTGCTTTTCAACCCTATGGTCGATGGCTAGGAACAGGCAGGCCTCTCAGAGCTAATCTTCAACTTAATCAATAAATGCGATATCGACTGCCGACCGATTCTCTACGAAAATATCATAATTTCGGGTGGTACAACAATGATCCCAGGATTCCCGAGCAGGCTGGAACAGGACATTAAAAGATTATACAAGTAGAAAATATTGAAGGGGGTGGGCTAGATAAAAAAAAATATAAATTTGGTCGACCTACCTTCCCGCCGCTACAATGTTTTCCACGGGGCTTCTTACTTCTCTGAGGTCTGCAAGCCCAGGAATGACACCTGGATGCTTAAGAAACAGTTCGACTAGAAGGGCGCAGTCCGCTTAGCAGCCGAGATTAAAGACAGTTTTAGAATGTGAGGCTAATTTAATATGCGAAAATGCTAATCATGCAGATTTATTAAGGAAGGTACCACTCCCAAGTTGTCAAAAAAAAAAAATAGGAAAAAGGGGATTGTTCCTCATTAGTTTCTCCCCCTTCAATTTTATAATTTGCTTAGGAACTTTTCGCAATAACTGTTCATCAATCAACGGAGGAACGCCAAACAAAGTAGCAGAGCTGAGTATACTCGCAGTTTAAAAGAGGAGAGTTTGAGGGGAGTGCGGCTGTACCTGACAGCAAGACAAATAAGCAAATCAAAAGAGGCAGCATAGCTGCGCTAACTTAGCATGGCTAAGAGCAGCTCGCGAGGCAGGTGGTTCTTAACTTCGAGCAAATAATTAGCCTGAAAATTAAGTGAATGGTTAGATTCTTTAATTCAAAATTATTTAAATATGAGCAGGGGTTCTTCTGGGCACTAGTTTTATATCACAGTTTTCTCGCCTTAAGGAAAACTTTACCAGGTCGAGTACGCCTTTAAGGCTGTCAAAACTGCAAATGTCACCACCGTCGGCATCAGGGGTGATGATGCTGTCGTCCTTATCACTGAGAAAAAAGTCCCTGATAAGTTCATTGACCCTCAGTCAGTGACCAATATGCACAGCGTCTCTCGGTGGACCGGAGCTGTCATGACAGGGATCAGCAGCGACTCCCGAAATATTTTGTACAGACTAAGACTAGAATCTGCCCATTATAAAAAGGAATTCGGACACATAGCTCCAGTTGATTACATTGCCATGAGGCTTGCGGACTACAATCAGATCAACACACAAAAAGCAATGCAGAGACCCTTCGGAGTCTAAACCATTCTCTGCTCGATAGATTAGGAGCGAGGCCCAAGCCTGTACAAGGTCGACCCGGCCGGATATTTCGTGGGTTATAAGGCGGTCGCCTCAGGCGTTAAGTAGCAAGATGCAGTAAATTATCTATAGAAGCACATGAAGAAGAAAGGATGGAGCCTGAAACGGAACGACGCAATTTAGCTTGCAATTGAGACAATGCAGTCAGTGTTGGGCCAATAATTCAAATCGAGTGACATCGAGATTGGAGTTGTGAGCCTCTAGTAGAAATAGTTCAAGAAGCTGTCGGAGGAATAGATCGAGAAGTTCCTGCACGTGGTCTCGCGGAAGGAATGAAATTCTAATTTTTAATTATTAGAAAAAATGCAAAAAAGGAACTTCAGGCCTCTCAAGAAACAAAAATTCAAGAACAATGAGTTCGTCTGGTAGAACTTTTAGGGGTTAAGATTGAAAAAGAGATCTATTAGCAAGATAGGCGCTAATAAAAGATCATGCTCTTTTAGCCACTTTGGAATACCGTCCAAACCTGTTTAGCAGAGGAGGGCGGCCCTCGGCCCTCCAGTGCTGCCGCCCATCGATTTCAGAGCGCTAAGGCCTGTTAGGAAATTGTCAAATTAAAAAAATAAGTAGAGACTTAGTCTTCCACCACTGGATATAATCAAAATCCACAACCCGAACACCAAATTGATAAAGAAGGAAGGGAAGGTGAGTATGAGCTACCAGACCCCCGTGCTCCAGGCGAGCAATCTGCAGACCGAATCCGATCGATAGTCACCGGGCATAAAGGCAGTAGAAAGCGAGCGGGACTTATTAGCGGAGTAAGAATATGAGTAGCTGCTCTATATCTAATTCAACGACTAATTAAGCTGCAAGTTATAATCGAAGTGCATATAGGACTACTTGGGGAATTAAATATTCGATATTGAAATTTGATTTTATGAAGGCAGATTAGCATCACCTCTACGCCCCGCTTCGTAAAAGTTTGGCGAGGCACATTCCGCTCATCAAGAAGATTCAGGCCTGGTGGAGGGCTGTCCGCTAGAGACCCATCATCATGAAGGCCTGGGTCAATTACCACGCTGCCAAACGCGTCTACGACGACCTGGTGGGCAGAGTGGTCCTGCTGGAGTAGGCACCAGCCATCGCACTCTAACTAATCCACTTCAACAAATGGAACGGCTCCTTTAATCTACGGGGCTAGTAGTTCAACGTAGGCGTATTATCCTAAGTTTTTTATAACCTATCTAAACGAGTGATAGAGTAGTAAGCAAGGTAAGCAGTCCACCAAGCCGCCTTAGCCATCTCCGAGCATATTCTCAGCAAAAAGAGGAAGCAAATCCTGCCTTAGACCGATCTTTCTTTCTTCGAACAGTATCAATACAAACTTAAAGTCCAGGATGAGCAATCGCAGTCATTGTTTTAAAAAGCTGCGCTTCTCGCATTGGTGGACTCTTTTGCCAGATAAATTATATTCTAGTCGATCGATTTGGAAAAGTAGAATGTCCTCCTTGACATTAAACTCAAGCCTCTGTTCCACAGCCTCGTAGATGAATTTTCGCAAGAGGTATTTTAGGAGACTCTGAACGATTGCGCAGCTGATTTGATACTAAAAGACATGATTGACTAACTACTGGCAGTAAAGCCCCGAAAATACGCCATTCAGGCAATGCAGGCCTACGACTTTTAGGAGAGCAAGCGAAAATTTTTGTCAATGTAGCGAGACCTTCTGGAGCGGATGCTTTTCGAGGCCCTGTCAAGACCTTCCGGCAAGCAACCTTAAAACAAGATCGAGTAGTTTAAAGAATGATAATACTCAGCTAAATTTGCGTTTCCCGTAATAGAATCTATCGCTTGAAAACTACTTATATTATTTATCACGCCTCTACTTGTCGACTGCGGGGTGGCTGTTCTCTTTTTTCGAACGGTTCAGCGGCTAGATGTTGCCCGGCCAGGGGTACTTCCGCTACTTTGGCTACTAGTAGTGTTGCTGCCAGGGTCGGTCCTTGCTGTTTGAGTTGTCTCGGGATATCGGCTTTTGATTGTTTTGGAAAGGGGCTGGCTGCTGTTTGCTGTTATTAAAGGAGAAGGTGTTAGCGAAGGAGGGATACTTGCTATTCTGCGCATGGTGGTAAGTCTTGTTGAATTCAGGGGGGTAGTTATACAAGTCGAGTGGTTTTCTGTGCGTGAATGGGAGTTAAAATCCTTCCTGGAAAAGCTGCGAATTTTCTGTGGGCCTGTAGTTATAAGAGGTGTTGAGTTTGATTTCATTGTGCTCGGAGTCCTTTGACGACCAGTCTTTATGTAGTTTGGAAGAGTCCTACCTCTCAACGAACATTTGTGTCAGCAGTGAAGTGGTGGAGGTCTGCACGGAGCGCGAGGGCAGCCGGTGTTTGGCGACGCGGTTCAGCAATCTCAGCAAGTTGTTATTGAGATCCTTCAGAGTCTCGTACTAGTCCGCCTCATGGTTGAGGAATGGCTCTGAAATTGGCTATAACATATAATAAAGCTCATAATAGTTTTATTGTTCACCTGCCCTCCCTGTTCTTTTTGACTGCGCTCTTCAGCCGCCCAGGATTCTCCTTCTTTTCCTTCTCTTTGGCGAGGATCTACGGGTTCACATAGACTGATGGTCGTTTTGCTTTTGCGATCTCTTTTAGCATCTACTGGTCCTATTAGATCGTTATGTTTATACATTACTTTACATGGTCGCTAATGTCTGTTGTGCCCTCATGGATGTCCTATGTGGTTCTGTCGATAACCTACAAGTCTACTACCAAAACGTTGTCAGGTCGGTGTCTAGGATTTGCGTCCATCTGATTGATTGCAAGGAGGGTGTACTCACATAGTGGCCTCTTAAACTTAAAGGCAGACGGAGGCTTGTGGATCAGTACGTCTTTGCGAATGACCCAGTCGCCTATTTCCTAGTTAAATTAGAGTCTTTCTTTAAGCTTGTTAACCTCAGTCTGGGGTATGAAATTTTAAATGATAAGGTTGGTCAGTTTAATTTATTTCTGAATGTTTCTATTTTATTCCATGAGTTCGTCCTTTTCGCGCATCCTAAATTACCTAATCTCGTTGGATTGTTACTTGGCCTGCTTAACTTTCTTGATTAGTTAGTTTAGCTTCTTCGTTTTTGCATCGATCTACTCTTTCAGTGTATCGTACTTGGTTTTGATTTCAACATGGTCTTTCGCCCTTTATTACTCCTGCTCCTTGAGCCTTCGCTCTGCGAGTTTTCTGTCCTCGAGTTCCTGCTTGGCCTTCAAGGTCATTTTTTCGAACTCCCTGGTCTGCGCTTTGAGTTTGTCGCCTCTGAGCAAGATTTAATTTTTTTCTTTGAGTTAATTCTAAAGTTTCTGAATTTCCTCTTGAACCATTTGGTTCTCCTTGTTCTTACTCTCGAACAGTTTCAAATAATTTTTCTTCTAATTTTAGATCTTGATCATCTACTCTTCGACCTTCTTCTTCTACTACTTCGTCGCGTTTTTTATCTTATTTCTTTAGACTGCTAGTCGTCGATCGAAGTCACTCACGTCTTCCCGATCGAATTATTTGGTTGAACCTGAAGAATTAATTGGCTGCCCTGAAAGTCCTTTACGCCTTTACATCAGCTGCTTCAACAGCTTTTCCTTCTATTATTGGAGTTCTCTAATCCTCGCGTCTTTGGGATCCTCATTAATCTTTGGCTTATTCTTGATTTGCTTGGCTCTTGAAGCAAATCTCAGTGTATTTATGGTTTATTCGAAATTATAGTCTGCAGGTCCTATATTTGCGATGAGTAGAGTTTTAGTGTTGCCTCCCAAAGAGTCTTGGAGGAGTCTGGTTAGCTTGGAATCTCGGAACGGGACGTGTGGGTTGTTGGGGTCAGTCAGATTATAGATAACAATACCCAAAGTTGTTAGAGACAAGTTAATGTAGATTCCTTGGTTCCTAACTTCGTCCTGGGCCTGAGTTTTTTTGAGCCTCTCGGAGCCCGCCAAGTCCACTAAATTCAACTTACCTCTCTTTATTTTCTGCTGTCCATTCTAAAGAGTTTCAGCCATCTAAATAGTAATTTGGAAGAGCGAGTGAGATCGGCTTGATTTCTAGTTCATTTTTGTAGCGCTGGTGTGTCTATTTTTACTGCCTAGCAGCAGTTTTGCTAACATCTCCTAACTGCTCTTGATGTTGAACTGCATCAGTTTCTTTACGAAAACCCCTTTATCCGGTGTCTCGTGCAGCTCCAGTTTTTACTTAGAGCCTTATACAAGCAGGTCCAGTAGCTATTAGTTGTACATTTCAAGCATGGAGCATCTGACTAGAAAATCTAAGCCCGGTGTTCCTCCGATAACTTTAAAAACATGATCGAAGGATCTAGGAATTACACCTTTGTAAACATGATCCTTAACATCCCCCTCCATAGTAAAAGTCTTTCCTGTGCCAGTCTGTCCGTAGGCGAAAATGGTTCCATTGTAACCTTCGAGCACATTTTAAACTATCGGAAGCCCTATTTAGTTGAATACAAATTACTGTTGGGACTACATACCAAAGACATTGTCGTAAGAGAAAGTCCTTTATTCGCTCTGGCCATCAGGATTTCCCACGACGATCTCGCTGCGAGGCTCGCTCACATTCACTATTATTTTGCGCTTTTCCTCCTTTTCCTTGGTTGAGATAGGCCTGCACCTTACTACCACTTTGACATTCTCTGTCTTCTTGGGTTACTTGATCATAATTGATAATACACAATTCAAATTCTTACATCCTACCATTAATCAGCAAACCTGCACTGCTACATGAATTAGACCTGAGCTTTCAGTCCTTATATTTTTTAGGTTAGCTCTTAGTTTTACTTGAGGATGGCTTCGAGACTGCTGCTCCTCAACATCATCAACTCGCCCTTAATATCATCATTCTAAAGTCTAAGCTCCTAAATTTCCTCCTTCGTCTGGTCCTCCTTCTTCCTGAGCTCGGAAATAAGAGAATCCAGGTCAAGATTTTTTATCAGCTAACTCCGAATTGATTATTATTTGATTGCTTCTACTTTCCTTTTAAATCTTTAAGAAAAACTAACTTTGCTGGAGTTCTAAAGGCAGCTAGCTTAGGGCTTGCGGTCAAATAGCTAGGCGTACTTCTAGGCGACCTCTCTATCCAATTTTGTTATTTTTTTCTCATCAAGAATCTGCAGGCTGGCATGATTGATTAGGACCTATTGTTGGTAATTAATTTTCCTCCTAACTCTGTTGAAAATCAAATTGATTTCCTTTAGCTGAGGGTTCTGTCCTAAAAAATACCTGACCGGTTTAAGTGATTAAATTTTGTTACTCATGAGAGATATCATTTTCAATTTAGTCTTGGCATTCAGCTAGCTTATTGAATTGTCGTCGAGAATGGCAGCTTTGAGCAGTCTATTTTCTTTGAACTAAAGGAATTCGATATCAAAGAGCAGGTTGTCTGATAAATCAATTTATCTCAAGAATTGCATTCCCTAAAGTATTACAGTCTTAATTTGGCATTTCTTGAGGACTAGAAGCTGAATATTTTTAGAAAGGTTTCTAACAATGGGTATTTCGGAATTAGAGATCCTGAGAATTACGTCCTATTAATTGCCTTGTTTTGGCTCCTCAATTTAAATTATTGATTTTTAGATCTTAAAGATAGGCTTTAGTTAGATTTTTGAACGGTCCAAAGGCCTCAGGTTGTCATGACTTTTCAGCTTTTTCAGTTGTCTAATTGGTTGAGCTGGGACTTGGATTTGCTCGATTAATTATACTGTTTTTTAGATACGAGGAGCCTTGTCGTTCACTATTATACGCTTATTTAAGCTTGGAAGTCGTAGAGGAATCTGAATATTACGCTTGTGCTTACGTGTCATGTGCTCCTGAAGTTTTTCGGCCAAATCAAATTTTCTTCCACATCCTGCAACTTAGCAAGAAAACATAATTGAATTAAAAAAAGGCAATGATGAAATGGCTAAAGAAAAAATTATTAATTTTGATAAATTTATTGCATGCAGGGATAGTAACAATCGCAGTTCTTGATGTTTTTTTTGATATTGGTTATTATGCAATTGATAAAAAATTTCATAAACTCACCTCTAGGACCAAAGACTACTCATTTTTGGGGACCTGCTCTCAACTTTGGCTTTGTGATTCAAGGACTAGTTTAATGGAAAAGGCCACCTTAGAAAATATCAAGAAACATGACTTTCATACTAGCTCTATATTCTTTACTAGGAATGAGATTCGCCCAAAAAGTGATCCCAATGAATCCAGCGCTGATCGTAATGCACCTGTCCAACCTAATGGTGCAGAGCTACCATCTCAGTCGGAGATTAAAATGGTAAATCGTACACAAAACTAAAGAAAATAAGATTCCTGAATGAAAAAGTCAATATCTGTATAACCTTGGTGAGAGAGGCCTCCTATACTGTATATGCCGATAAAATTATCTCCTCACATTTTAATATTTTTACTGATAATTCCTCTAGGCTCTAGGCGAGAAGTTTCTCTGAGCATATTTGGCCTCCTTTGGCACCTATTTCTTTAACAAATCAAAATATTTTTTTAATATGTTTTGATCGCTTGATTTTAACTTTTTCTTGAACAAGTTTATTACGAATTATTCGACACGAGCCTTTTTCTTACTTGTTGCTAGTTACTTCAGTTTAGAGAAGAATTATTCAACACTCCTCCGATTGAGCTCCTAAAATAAAATATTTTTTTTTAACAAGTTTTTCTTTTTCTAATTGACAGTCCTCGAGACGAACGAGAAAAAGATATTTTTTAGCTTAAGTGCTTTCTTTTTCTCAAACATCTAACACTTTTATTAGAGTATTTTTTGCCTTGCTTTCTAAATCAATTAGCGGTTCTTGGCCATCTGCTAATTGAACTGGGCCTACTTCGATTTTTACCTTAACTCGATGAATTAGACGAGCTGATAATTGCATAACGTCATTGAGTTCAGTGATCCTCAGCTACAAATCGTCGGGGTTGGCGAAAGGCGGTATTTGATCATCGATGGCCTAGAAGGCATTAAGATCGGGCTCTTTTTCTTCTGCCTGGAACGCTTCCATTTTAAATAACCAACTATAAATATTCGTGCTAAGATATCTTTATTTATATCTATGTAAACAAGAAAAAGAAGCGACAGTAGTGGCAAAAAGGGATCGCGCGAGGGAATCACGCCTGAGTATCGACCCTAACCAAGAAAAAAGACCAAGACTCCCCCCACTCCTTCTCCATAGACTATAAAGCTCCAGGATTATTCACATATCCTTAGGATTTAATCGATCTAATCAGTAAATGTTACAAAATCAGGCCATCCTACAAGCTGCTCCTCGATAGCTGAGATTATGGCTGTCCTGTTTTTTTCACCTTCCGGAATGAATTACAACAGGTAAAACCATAGAGATTTAACGAAAGATAGATTTATTTTATCTAAAGGACATGCTGCTCCGATCTATTATGCCGCTCTGGCCTACGCTGGCATGATCCCTTATGATCTGCTTAAAACTCTAAGATTGAAAGGATCCTTACTTTAAGGCCATCCAGTACCAAGAATTCCATTCACAGATACGGCAACTGGCTCTCTGGGACAGGGTCTGGGTGTTGCAGCCGGTATGGCCTATTCCTGCAAATTTTATTAAAAGGTAGATAACAGAATCTGGTGTATCATCGGCGACGGTTAATCAATGTAAGGATCAATATGGTAGGCAGCTGCATTTGCTTCTCATTATGAGCTCAATAATCTGATCGCTATCTGCGATGTCAATAGACTGGGTCAGTCCGACCCAACGGCCTTATAACACAAGTTGAATATCTATAAGGCAAAGTGGGATGCATTCGGCTGGACAAGCTATATTGTTGACGGACACAATATCGTCGACCTTTAAAAAGACTTTGAAAAAGCGAAAAAAAACAAAACCCCCACCATTATTCTTGCGAAGACCTTCAAAGGAAAGTATTTCCCCAACATTGAAGACAAATTAAATTTCCATGGGACTGCGGTCAACTCTTCAGTGGCATAGCATATAAGAACACTCATTACTGCTGACTGTCCTAAGCCACTGCCCTATGTATAGACTATGGAGGTCTGTCCACCATTAAATCCTTCTAAAGTCAATCCTAACTATAAATTAGGCTAGAAGCTGGCAACGAGAAAAGCATACGGAAACGCCCTTGTCGCTTTGAATGAGAGCAACAAAGACGTTTTGGGATTGGACGGCGATACCAAGAATTCAACTTTTTCGATTAAATTAAAGGAAAAATATCCGGAAAGTTTTATTTAATGTTTCATAGCAGAACAAAATATTGTCAGTGTTGCAACTGGACTGGCAGCGAGAAATAAGATTCCATTTTGCAGCACTTTTTCTGCTTTCTTCTCAAGGGCAGCTGATCAGATCAGGATTTTGGGGATTAGTCAGAAAAATGTAAAACTTGTTGGAAGTCATGTAGGAGTCAGCATAGGTGAAGATGGACCAAGCCAAATGGCGCTCTAAGATCTAGCCTTTTTCAGGACCATCCCTTATATCCACATTTTTTATCCTAGCGACGCTGTATCTTGCGAGAGAGCTTGTTAGTTAGCTGCCAATCACTATGGAATAGATTTTATTCGAACATCGAGACAGGACTGCCCTGTAATTTACAGCAACGACTAAGTTTTCTAGATCGGAAAGTCTAAAACTATATTAAAATCATAGAAAGATAGCTTGTGCGTCATTAGCGGTGGTGTGCCTCTTCACTAATGCATAGCCGCCTCCAATATACTCAAAGGCTAAGGGATAAATATCAGGTTGATCGATCTATTCTCTGTCAAGCCCATCGATAAATAGGGTATTATAAAAGCAGCCTTGGAGAGTAATGCGACCATACTAACTGTATAATAGCATTACTATTAGGGAGGTCTAAGAGAAGCAGTAGCAAGCGCAGTTTCCGAAACAGGAAAAATCAGAGTTTTCAGCATCGCAGTCTAGCGAATCCCATCGAGCGCAACCCCGTCTGAACAGCTGTAGCTGCACGGTCTTGACAGCCACTCGATCGTCAAGAAAATTAAAGAGATCATTGCCTGAATTATAATTATGAATCATTTGAATTATGTGATCTATTTGTCCTTCATTCGTAAATCCATCATGAGCTAGACGATCCTATATTACTTTACCCCTGTCCCTTACTGCAGCTCCCACCCTTACACCTAGTTCTAGCTTTATACCATGAAGTATCTTGTCAGCGTTTAAGCGTTCCGGCCTTCGTACCCTATTCTCCCTTACTCTTGAAGTTTCTGCAATTGATTTTTCCTTAATTTCGGGAACTCTTCGTAGGCCATCTGACTTTGAAACTTAACTGTCAGAGCAAATATCTTAGAGCTGTGGGATGGGTTAAATGAGAATTTTCTACACAAATTTCTAAACATAATCAATTAACAACTAACTCCCACAAAGCTGCCTTCCTCTTCTGCTAAATACTCTCTGCTTTTCGGATTTCAGGTTTTCTCTAATGCAAGTTGACGTAGCTGTCTTAAGGACAACTGACAGCCATCATTATTTAACTCCATTTCTTTGACATAAAATTAGGGAAATCCTGGCTGCATGAGGACATTATCAGCCAAAACTAGCCGTTTTCTAAGGCATGACTGTATGCATCAACAGGATTCCTATGAGTGAAGTTGAATCCAACTACTATGTACCAGTCTTATCCATATTAAAGAGCGAGCACAGCCTGTCTCAATTTAACCGTCCTTAGCAAAAGTCTATGAATATCAGTAAGTGAGTCAGTATCCTAGACCTTGTCAAAAGCGAAAATCTAAGAATTTAATATTTAAATAACTGAATTTTTGAAAGCATGTTGTGGACTTAAAGGGTTTTTTTTTACTATTCTCCAGATCTAAGAATTTAACTCTGATAATTGATGAAGGTCTTTGGCGGCCACTTTAGATAGATCTGGAACTATGAATTATGGTTTTTTCTATTCTTAAATTTCTGTTAAAGTCTCGTTGACAAGCTGCTCGTTTGAAGACTAGCTATTTTCGACTTTGCAACCAGCACCTCCATCCTCACTCAAATTCATAATAAAATCAAATTTGTTTTTTCATTATTTCGCTCCTTAACTATTAGTACTTTATTTTGCTTCGTTGGTACTGCCCTCCTTACCAGAAGTAATGCTGGCACCCTTAGCATCGCATCACATTCTTTGACAGCAATTAGCTCTTGTCCTTGAATTGAAGGTACTCGGCTGCTAGAACTGGGTCTGCCTTTATCAGTTTTGAATTGCATTTTACGCACCTTGAAAATAATTAGTAATTGCCTAAGTCTATCTTGAAATAGGTAATAAGCTAAGAAACTTGCTCCAGTGAGTCGTTGAACTATTTCAGAAGAAAAATTGGGACATATTTCGCCTTGTGCTTGAAAAAGTTGGAATCTCTTGTTACGACAATCCGCTAGTTTATTAGCGCATTTTCTATTAATCTTTGATGATTTTTCTATTTGAAAAACTCAGCGTCTATGCCCAAGCTTCTAAGCTCTTTGGCTAGTTTCATCGCCATTGAGTCTATGACAAACTTTTATTTCTTGATAAAGTATTATAGCTTCCGAGGGTACGCGAAGTTTTAAAGAAAAACTATTGGCAATTAACATAACTTCTATTTCAGGCGCAATTACTTTTTTATCGATTATTATTTTATTAGTTATTAGTTTTTGAAGTGGATTTGATTATTATAGAGAGCCAGACAAGCAGCTGCATCCAACGCTGCATAGTGGATCTGTGAGAGCCTTAAAGGCCTTATTTTCCAATTGCTGGTCTGGTTGAGCTTGCAGATTGGTTTTCCTAAGACAGTCTGGCAGATAAAGGAAAGATTATTCTTCAAATGGCTGGCATTTACATTCTTGAACTCCTAACAGATATCGTAGATATTCTTAAAGGAAAACTACTAGTAAAGCTATATTTTAAGCATCTACTCATCACTGCTGAGTGTGTGTCCTACGAATAATATATCCTCATTCGATATTAGCCGGCCGAGCATATATCTCTACTCATTGTCGAGAATCTTGGTCAGGTCGAAGATGTACACTCTTTAGCGACAGCAGATCTGCACTATTGACACTCCTCTTCTCTAATATTTTGTAAAGCCGCCTATGAATTCTGAGTCTAATCCTAGAACTTTAAATTTGGAGAGGAATTCAACAGCCTTGAACAACTGCTATCCGTTCTCCACTAACACAATATCCTCTTGCTTCAAACCTAAATCATCTAATTTAAGAAATTCTGTCTCCTAACCATAAATGAGTTAACTCAAATTACCGAAAGCGTCCTTCTCGAAAATCGGATTGGGAAGTGGAGTTGCTATTTTAGGGACCTATTGCAGACCTAAATCAATTAATCTTTATTATTTTAAATAGTTCCGGATTATAATGCTTGCAGCACCTTATTTATCATTAACTAGTTTCAAGAATTACACGACATACATTGCTAGCCTGTCTTAATTTTCCTTAAATTTTTACTCACCAAAATACCATTTTTCTTTGAAACCTTTGGCAAAATGTGCGATTGCATTGAGCTCCAAGGACTTAACTAAATTTGGAAACTTTTAAATTGGAAGGCCTACCCTTTTAAGAATATTAAGAGCCTACCTATAATTATGCTTTACAACTTAATTAATCAGGAATTCAAGAAGGTGTGATTCTCTATGAGGGATAATGAGCTAGAGCTAGATTTTAATCTGCTTGGCGAGACATTCTTTGATAATTTCTTTGATCTCAATTTCTGAGAGTCGCATTTTGAATAGATCGACTATGTAAATCATGGATACATACTTATAGGCAGACTTGGCATTAGCATACTCAGCAAGATACATATGTTAGTGTTGAAGCCTGATAGATTCAGGGAGAGAGGCGACTATGGACTTAGCCAGACTGAGGGTAAACTTCTCTATATTGGAAATTATTACTCTGGTGAATTAAATATATTAGGATTACTACCAAATTCTTTAATCCAGTCTCTACTTGAAAAATTTAAAGTAGAAGACGTTGCTTCTCGGTTAAGGGATCTAGAAGTTGCTTTTTAAATATCCGATTGCCAAATAAGCCAATTCTACCAATCCTTTACTTTGCTGCATTAACTATGTCATTGCCTTGTCACTTATTTACGCTCTCTTTTACGCTTCTTTTTTCACTCCCTAATTTTACTTTTGATGTCTGTATAGTCAGCTCTTAAATTTAGTCCTTAATTTACATTCTAAATGATATAAAAATTGAGGGAGTTATTTGAAGAGGCTGTCGCTTAAAAAAATTCTATTTACGGATACGAAAAAGCACAAAGCATTATGAATTTGTTGAAGAAATAGGCCTCGTGGGAAACTATAATAAAATAGCTTGGTAAGAATTCGAAATAAAAAGAACTTTGCTTCTACAGACACGCTGAATCTACACTAAACTAGTGGAAAACAAAGAGCCTAATGAACTTCTTTAATAAATCGCCGCCCATCTAACTGAGGGACCCTGACATCACATAATTAGGGGTCTAACAATGCAAAAATGCAAAAAAATATAAAGCCTAACTTTTTTTCATTTCGCCCTTTAAGAGGACCTTGAAAACCTTCTAAACCATGCTCAAATGGGAGCGGATCCAGACATAGAAATTCATTGTCACTCCTCTGGCTATGGAGAGGTCCAAACTGCTCCCGGGAGTCATTGGTAGTCCACAATAAGGCCCTTTTATTACTAAATTGAGATGGTGGAGAAACGATTTCGTCGATCATGATTACAACGAGTACAAGATCGAAAGCGAAACTGACTTTAAAGCCAGAATGTTCATACTTAGCCTCTGGGTGCTTATGAGACCGTAGAAGAGAATCGGACTAATTTCGCACGCCTGCATTTACGATTAGCTCTTTAAGAATAGGTTCCTGAGCATCCAGAACTGTTAAAGCGAGACTTTGGGGGGAGAGTGGCTGCTTAAGTTGGTGAGTGAATGGTAACAATATGGTAATGGCAGTCTTTGATTTCATATTTCATATCCATGATTAGTAATCTTTAGAAATTAAGTCAATAACTGTAGCAAATTTCAATTCTAGAGAAAAACGTTGATTAGTTGGCTAGGGTGAGGACACGTAAGAATAAAACGAGCTATTTTAGGAATTTGGCGCAGTAGCTTACTCTGGAACTGCAAAAAAAATAGCAGCTACTTAGTTAGCTTCAATTGAGCCAGTTGGCGATCCTAAAGCAGACGAAGAGTAAGCAAACATCAAATGACTCAAGCCTCTGCTAATCTACACTGAATTACAGAGATAACTATTTTTCAGAATTGACTGAATACGTGCAAATAGCCGAACAAGCCAGTAAACGCATATATGATATGAATAAGCATTGAACATTCAAAGTGGGTTCTAGATGATTTTTAGTAAGAGTTAATTACACTACTTAGTGCAAAATTTGAGTAGGTTACTTATGAATTCCTTTGCCTGCAGCAACTCTATCTTGCCAGTGCTTTCGAACTATCTGCAATATATTCTAATCACGTTCTAAGCATGCTACAACCTCTTCTTCAAGTAGTTTACTGAGAGATAGGCTCTCGTGTATCTATCGTTCTCTTTGACGAAATTGATGAGGCCGTTCAAATAATTTATCATTTCTGGAATTTGCTTCAATTAAATGCTGAATGGTTAAGTTTGCTTTGGAAAAATAAAACTGGTGAGCAGGGTTTTTGTATTTTCTAATTTTGTATTCCATTTTGGCACTTTTCTGGGTTGCTTTTAATCTACAAAACCTAGCTTCAAAAACTGGATAAGCATTTCCGAGCTTATTAGCAATAGCAGATTGAGCTCTAGCTAAAGCTTGTTTTTTAAGAAAAATTAGTTTTCGTTGGACTATTTGTAGATTTACCTCAGAAATTTGAATAAAATTGAATTGGTTGTTTGCAGGCAAGAGACGGCCTCGTTATACTAAAGAATATTTCTGACAAACTTCTCTCCATTTAAGATTATATCGAACTCATAATGCGATTGAGTGCCTAACGATTTATTGAATCGTATACTTTTTACGCAGATTTATTTAATTTACATGCAATTTAAATACGGACTTCAATTACCTACTAATTTATAATCAAATCCAGTCCAGCAATGTTCCGAATTAGAGGTATTTGCTGATTCTTTGAACTAAATAGCACAGTCCTAGTTACAACACCAGTACCATTAACAATTACGTCCTTATCTCTCCTGAAACTAGCTACATATTCAGATCTATGTAGGAGTTCAGCTCAGGGAAGAAGTTGCTAGCCATTATAATCGGAACAATGAGCAACGCCAACAAAATTTTCATTTTAGTAGGGCTTTAGGAGAGTCCTTTCACATAGGGTGCCCCTCCATTATTGAAAATAAAGAGAATTGAATTAGTGAGACTCGTCTGCAGGAAAACCACTGTATTTGTGAAGGTAGCTTTAAAAGTTTCCTACTCATTTTCGTAAGTCTGGACTATCTAATTGGCTGGCCTATATTTGATAGCTATGTACAAATAGCAGTATAGAGTTGAGCTAATGAGAATAACAGTCTGTCCAATTACGGAGAATATCCAGGCCTTATTGAAAATGGTTGAGGGCGGCCTGTAAATTGAGATCTGTTTAAGCGGCTTGGCATTAGTGAGCTGATAAAAGCAGAAAAGGCCACTGATTCCCAAATAAATCTTTTGCTTTTCTGAGTATTTCAATCCTTAAATATTGAGACATGCCAGACTGAAGGCGAATATTAGTGAGTTTATAGTGACATACTTTTTTATCTAGATTGAACTTGCTAAAGTGCAGATGCATTCTCTCAGCAATATTTGCACGCAGTAGATTGACGATGAAAATTTGGAGGTGAAATGGGCAGCCACACTAGCGTCGCCTGGCTTCAACTAAGGCTATCCTTGGAAAAAGTTACTTTAAAAGCTCTGTTCTTTCAGCCTTAGTTCATTCAGCTTTGCAAGTTTTTCCCTGAACCCTAAATTTGGATCCATATTGATTCGCATCATTTCCTACTTGTTTTTTTATTGAGATTGCTTTTTTTATTTTTAGAATTAATTTAAGCGTTGTTTTTGACGGGTCCCTGATATAGCGAGTCCGGCATCAGATGCTTTTAGCCCTCCCACATCATTAGTCCCATCCCCACAGAACATGACGTTCTTTCCAAATTTTTTCAAATTAAGAACTATTTTTTATTTTTAAACTGGACTAGTCCTTGCAAAAACCTTTATGTGCGGATAGATCCACTCTGGCAATTTAGAGGTCTATTAAGTCGCTGTTATCCACTAAACTGAAGGTAGATTCTAAGGGGTCAGTTCTTAAATTCGGTCCTTTAGCTAAGCTAATATTTTTCCTTAGTTGTATTTAATAATAGCCTGCTCCCGACCGAAATCCAGGTTCAAGGCAACATTGACAGCGGTTAAGAGATTATCCCCTGTTATCATTACGACCTCAAATTGAGACATCCTCAAACTCTAGAGCACCTATTTGGTATCAAGCTTGAGTTATGATCTGAAGACGATAAAGGCGCTGAAAATTAGCTAAGTCTATAATTGCTATCTGCCATTTATATTATAATTTTGGAACTGCTAGTCGGTCAATTATTTATAGCATAATGTCAGTACTCGAAATCCTTGGCTAGCATTTTTCTATAAAATTTAATCGTAACCTTAAGGCACTTATTTCAGCAAAGTTTTCATTATTTCTGGTGCTCCTTTGCTCAAGACTAAGTTCTTCGAAATATCGCCTTTACATTAAGCAATAGTGCTCATTCTTTTTAACTAAGACTTAAATGGAAAGATGCCCTTTATATAGACTAATTGGCCTGGCCGTTAAGCCCTCCTTAATTCTCCGTTAAATTTCCAACTTTTTTCATCGAAAAATTTTCTTTATATAGGATCGCCAATGTAGTTCTATTTATCTTCAATCAAGCTATGACAGCCAGCCATGATAATCTGACTAATTTTTGAAATATTGCTGAAATTTAATCGCACCTACTTCTTCAAATTCTAAAAGACGCACTAAAGTGTAAGCTAATCTTCAGTTAGTGTGCCTGTTTTGTCGAATGCTATCAGAGTTGTTTTACCACCCATCGGAATTCGTTGTTTTTCGATGCAAAAGATCTTCTTTTTCATAAGGCTGGTCATTGTCGAGTTAACAACCATGTTCAAAATTATCGGCAGTTCAGGCGGAACTACAGTTGATATTATCAATATGCATCTGATAAGCAGCTTCTGCTAGTTTAATTTTTCGTCTGCCAGCCCGAACTTCAAAACGTATAAGGAGGCTATGATGGCTATTACCAATAGAAAAACCACTAGAATCATAGAATCTCTCTAAATTTTAAGTCTTTTGAAGCTAGAAAGGACTTTTCTCACAAGTTTTCCTTTACTTGTATCGAAACCTGTTCTTACGACCATGGCGAGAGCTCCTGGGACAGGTTGCTTTTGATTCAAGACTAACCCCTTCGGTAGATTTTTTGATTCATTAATTTGAAGTACCCTTGTTCCACAATAAAGCAAATTTGATTTATTTTTTTAATCAAAAATGTAGTTTTAGCATTAACTTTCAATTGATTACTTAAGCTGTGGAATTGACTCGCCTGTTAAAATTGATTAGTCAACAACACAGCTGCCACTAAGTATCAGCAGATCGCAAGGGACATTCTTGAAGTTCTAAACGTTGATCGGCTAGGCATTGCTAAAGGCACCGCCTAGAATGGGAATTTACTTCGATAAAAACTATTTATCAGAAATCGGCGAATACGATTTATCCTTTTCCTGTTTGTCGCCTCTCTCGATTAGAACTATGTCGGAGGGGATTAGCTTGCTTGAACTTATTTTCTGCCATTTGTTATCTCTATAGCAAAATATTTTTATTGGGTGGAGGGCTAGTGATCTGTAGTTTACCATGTTTTTCATTTATTGGCAGGTCATGAAATAATTTGATATGAAGATAAGGCCAAGACTGAAGACGGTGAATGAATTTTAATTGTCCATTATCCAGAGCACATTGGAGATCACTTGCAAGAACGAGAAGGGGTGCAGGATCTCATTGAAAAGAATGTCTTTAAACTTCGGAATCGGAATTTAAAAAAGATTCGACTAAAAGTATTTATATTTTTCTGCTTTATTCTGAAGCAGTGCTTCTTCTACCAACTGCTGAAGCGAAAGGCCTTGAAGTTTAGGCTGAATCCTTTAGAAAGAACTACTACTTTTATTAAAGATGAATTTCTGCTGTCTATAGAAGAACAAAAACTGATAAGCTTGTCCATTGCCCTATTATTATTACATAAGCAGATCTACAATCTAATGAGAAGTTTATTTTTCAGTTTAGCGAGTCACTAAAATTTGGCCAGCTTGAATCAGATTTTCTTAGAGGAGTCCGTTTATCTACTTGTACACAATGATAGCTTTTGCCTTGTGGTTGAACCAACCAATAATGAAAGTGACTACGTGTGATATAATGAAGACGATAAAGAGAAGCTTGATGTAGAGCTGGTTTATTAGCTAATAGTAATGGAGGATGAAGTCGACAATGTATAAGATCAGAAAGGGAAAAAGATCAAGCCTGGCGAGATATTTCCTCTCGATCAACAGTTTAAAGTGATAAGTCATATAAAATAATGAAAAATTTAGATTAGATTAACTAACTAAAGAACACTTAAGTCTAACTTAAAAGCGAAATTATCAAGTTGAAGGCTAAAGTCTTTTAACTCGAAACAATAAATTAGCTCCAGCTCAAAACCATTCGCTCCTATCAGAGTTTGATATACAGTTATAAGAAATAGAAGGAGGCTAATTAGCTTCGCAAAAGCTAATAAGATAATTAGCTTTTCAATAATTACCTTTATCAAGGCAGGATCAATATTCATGAAAAAGTAGCTGACGGCAAGAGTTAATAATGTCTCTAAGCTAAATAGCAAATCAAGCTATTTTAAAATTTTTTTTTGCTCTCTAAAAACAGTCTTGATTATAAGATCACCTGGAAGTTCCACTAATCAGCAAATATCTAGGTTTTCAAAACTCTTTGCAGCTTATTATCAGACTAAAAGTAGTACAGCGAGGACCTATTCCTAGCCAATTAGGAAATATTCATAATCCCGCTCAGGTCCTAATAATCTTATATTGAATCATCAACTTAAAATCTAGTTAGCTTACTTAACCCATAGTTTTTTAATTTCATAGTCTGCTTTTAATACTGGTAGATTTTAAGTCAATCTAAAAGGATAGTTGGCGTTATAACGAGATACCCCTTCTTTCAGTTCTTTTAGAACATCCTCTAAAGTGTAAAATTATAGGTTAAAAATATAATTTTCAAAAATGCTCAATTATATGGTCATATTTTAATAAGAGAACTAATTAATCAAGTGCCTAAAAAAAATTTCATAGAACTTAAAAAAGACAAAGCTGTAAATCTAGACTAATAAGGACATTATCTTGAAAATCTAAAAAAAATTTTACAAAATTTCTATCCCCGGAAAGACTAAAATTTATGAGTTGTATTTCCAAAACTCCTTCTCCATCAAAAATATAAAACTCAACAGCAACGAATTTGTGAATTTTTGGATCTTCGTCGCAGTTCACCTGCTACTATAATTCAGGGTTTACATATTTTCTAAAAATAAAAAAATACTAACTAAGGTCATAACTAACCTTATTGCGATTATTAAGCCGTTTCAATATCCCCATCCCATTGTAGTTGCCAACTACAAAAAGGAGCTAAGACATCTGTTTTAAGCTCCAATCCCTTTGCTATGCGGGTTTTGGAACTACCCTCAAATAGATTGCCCATAAAATAGCTTGATTATAGATCTTGATACAATGAATATCACTGCTAGTTAATAAAGCAAAGTGGCCTTATGCAGAGAGATCTAGAAATAGAATTTCCACGATAGCCTTGAGAACATAAGGCAAAATCTAACGGATTCCATAACCAACGACAAACGTGGCCTGAAAAACTTAAAGAACCTGGTTAAAGATAGCCAAATATACATCATGTTTAAAAAGTGAATGACTATTATATTACATCACATCTCCTAGCCCTGACACATATTATTCTCACTGAATAATTAATCCAATACTACTGCTCGCAGCTACTATTAGTACGTCAGCATCTAAAGTTACTACATGCCTTACTGCTGATACTTGTAAAGCAGGATCTTTTTCCGCCACCGAGAGTTGTATTGTTCTAGATAGTGTTTAGTCTGATGCGAGTTCCTCGAGTCGTTGTAGAGGGCGGCCACCGAATGCATGACGGTTGGAGCCTGGGTGACATTAAAGGTGGTCGAATAAAAACCGTTAATCCTCTAATATCTTTAGAATCTCTTCTTCTACCTGAATAAGGCATGTCTGTTGATCATCCCCCTGAACATAAAAGCTGCACTATTTATGACGAATTGGATATTCCTTCGACTGAATTTCTTTGTTGTTACGAACTGGTTCTGAGGAGACAAAATTTAGTGAATGAGACGTTTCTCATTCGAAATATGGTAAGGAGCGACTTAGCTGTTTATTACTGGAGACATTGCTCCACTGACCACGTGATGTCTCTTGTACTGGACTAAATTTGTTACTAATTTCCGAAGAGATTGATTGCACTAGGAATTCTTGGACAGCGGATAAACAACCTAGTTGATATACTTAGCAAATAGGAGTGGAACATAATCATGCTTATTCTGCACCATCTTTAAGAGTAGGTTGTACTAACTGACGATAGAAAGGTCACTATTTTCGATCAGATTGGAGAGTCCGAAAACAGTATTGTACACATCGAGAGTTGGCAATACGACTGGCTTCTAATCCTTTTCAATCGACGGCCTTAGGATAAAATTGCATTTTATCTTGCTAGGATACAGCTATCCTAACTTTTAACTTAGCAGCGAAACAAAACCTGACCCTGTCCCGCCAGCGATCGAGTGGAAATTCATAAATCCCTGCAAGCAATCGCACTTTTATATCTGGAAGCGAATACTATCCAAGACTTAATAAATTTTTTAAGCTGATTAGCCGTAGTAGGCATTCGCAAAGGTATTGGAAGAGCTCGAACTCCCGCTTAAGAACTGGGAGGGATCTGACCTGATTATCTTCGCATGCGAAAGAGTCCTGTCAATTTATGCTGAATCCAGATCAAAACAGACCAGCCTCGCCTTATTTTAACTGTAGAAAGCGGATTATTCCAAGGAATTGCTTTATTGCAAGCTGTCCCAAAGACAAGGGCAAAGCTCCAGGCCTGTTCTTCCTACATGCAAAAATATTATTTATTTCATAAACTTTTCGACTCATCAATTCGACTTGCGGTTTAGCCGCATTAGGCCAAGAGACTGCGCTCTATTCCGCATCAATAAACGACTTGGATTATTCCTAGCCAAGTTCATGCCCTTCTACTAATTGATGGTGAAATTGAAGACATCTAGATTGGTGAGTCCCTATTTATAAAGTTTGCTAGCATTTTAGTTTGACTTCTCTGTGTTTGTCAGAGAACTCTAATTTTTCAAAGTTCGAGATTTCAGTTTTGTAAGTTTCTATTTTTATTAGGCTTTAGACTTCTAAGTTTTTAATTTGTTGCTGTCGTAAGTGGGTAGTCCCTAGACAGAGTTAAGAGTGACTCCGTTGCTCAAAGCTAACTTAGCCATTATATTTTACTCGACCTAGTTTGGCATGGCAATAATCGACGGCTATTATATCTTTTTTTATTTGCTATAAGTGCAAGTAAGCTTAATAGGCTAAAGATTCTGAAAATTTTTTTTTTTTTTTTCCTTTTCAAAGCGTATTATCGGAAAATTTGTTTATTTATTCTCAAATCCCTGCTTCACAATAGGCAAGATCTAAAAGTTGTAATCAAAATAGTTGCTGGCTATGTCCTTCATTTATTTCTTCCTCAAGTTTTTTTTCTACTTGCTAGGAGCAATCATGTTCACCTTCATTAAAAGTTGTCTGTAGTAATCGTCCTATTCTTATTCTTATTTCATTTGAGAGAGTGGGATCAGAGAATTATTGATTGCCTTTTTTTATTTTTTTTAAATGGCTTTTTCAATTGGTGTACAAATAGGTTATGGGTAGTAAGTTGGGTTGTAAGCATTAAGCTTCAATTTCATGCGAGAGGCTGTATTTTTGATAGACCTTTTAGGTTCCTAATCGATAACTTCATCCAGGCCGAATAAAAAGTGTTATAGAGTCAGGATGGCGGCTTAGACGAGAAAAATCGTCTATTCGGCATAGAAATTAAAAGGTTATCTTATTTTTTAATTATCCTGCTATTATGACTCTTCATTTGATAATTAAATCATTTAATTTTTTATACAGCCCACATCTTACCGATCTTAACTGCTTCATAAGCATTGATAAAATCATATTATCTCTTTTCAATTGGTAAATTTAGAAATATTTTCAAATGCCCCTTAATCCCTTAGATATTCAATGTTTCCTATAGAACTTGTATAAATTATTAATAATTAAATAGAAAATTTAATAATAATATAACTGAACTTTAATACCCTGATCAGCCAGTTTTGACATTTGAATATAAAATTCACATTATCAATTAAGTTAATATGAGGTTACTAATTAAGGTGGATAGAGGGCCTTTCTTACTGTAAGGACGTCACATTTAATACCATTCTACCTCATCCTCTGATAAATAGCCTGACACTCCAAGTCTTAGAACCTTTTAAGCCTATTTAATTTTTTATACATTATTAATTAAGCCAATTTTTATACATTCTTAATTAACCGGTTATATGATAAAAAAGTCTTGATATTGACAATAAGGAGCCAATAAATTTAGGTAGATTTTTTTTCTTTGATAATAAATATTTGAAATGCGTTAAACAAAAGGCTATTAATAATCATTTATAAATGAAGAAAGGGGCTGTTATTTATTCAAAATTAACTTTTGTTAAAGGATATTAATTGATATTTGCATCCCTCTTGTTTAACTGTGATAACTAAATCATTTTAGATTTACAGAATTTCAAGTCGAGCTTACTTAGCGTCTCTGACCTCAATTTAATCAAAGCAATTGAGCTTGATATTGTATTTTAGTATTTTCTTGTTGAAAGTGTCACTTATGTACAAATAATGTTCGTTAAGAATAACAGACGCAATTTTGCTTGATTTGTAAATTAACTTAAAGCTTTAATCTGCAAAGACTTAGAAAAGAAAGTGATCGTCAGACAAAAAATATCTACCTTCAAATTTGAATACTAACTGAGGATGAAATAAGCAAGAGTACTAATTAAGTACCCTGTTGAATAACGTATAATAGTATTGCTCTCCGTTCTTAATCCTTAATATTTAAGAGCAAGCGACTGCTAAAATAATTCCCTAATCTTCATCGTTCAAGAATAATTTATCAACTTGACCGAATTGTATTATTTCTGGAAATAGTAATTTCAGTGTTCGTTTTTTGGGGTCGAAACAATAAATTGCTCTCTATGAATAACTGTTTAGTAAATAGAACTAGTTTTTATCCCTTAAAGCTCGGAAAAAACCTTTTTCCTCTGATCCTTCGATTATTTTATCGCTTGAGATTGAATTTAAGTAAATTGGGTGCTCCAAATGGCCGTAAAATAAATTTTATTAAAAACTAAAAGCATAAGTAGCTCTCATTGAAATTTCTGTAGTTTTAAGGGGAACTTTAGAGAATTAGCTAATAGCTAAATTTGTTAATTATGTAAGCTGATCAATGGTTTAGAGAATTGGAGCAGTACGATCGAATAGGCTTTTTAATTGTTTTAACTTTTAGCATATGGACCTACTCTTCATGGCCTCAGACTTTTAATTTTAAATTTTCTAGAAAAGCCTTTGTAAAGTTAGCTCAAGTTTTGTCTTTCTTTACTAAAGTCTTGAATTCTTGATCTGACTTAAAAGACTTTTGATTGGCTGTCCAATGTTATATCTTTAATAGCATGGTTAGCACATTAGCTTATCTCCGAAATAGAGTGGTGTCATAACTTAGCAATAATTACATTTTTAGTCCATAAGCAAAAGCTCTATCAACCCGACAAAATTACATTCCATTATTCCAATGATTAAGGTTCATTAAAAATCGTTGATTTATTATCTGTTTGCAGGGAAATACCAGTTATCTTCCATTATGTCTATCCTTTCATTATATCCACTGCCCGATAATATCAGAAAGTACATTAGGAAGATGATGCCCACAAAGATTCAAAGATTCTATTTAGCAATTGTAAGCGATGAATAATTTAGATTAAAGTCAGGAGGACAGCTAGGACACAACTCATAGCACTTACTCTACATCCGTTACTTCTATGCAATTAATTAGTACAAGCTGGTCATAGCTACGATTAAGAAAACTCCATAATTGCTTCACCTACTTTTTCAAGAATAATTTCAAGTCGAGAATAGCAGAACAGCTAAGGATTCAAGGTATAGGAAAACAAATAGAAGATCTTCAAAGAGTTCATTGTGCTGATCTTTGACCATGATTAAAAAACCTCTTCTTTAATTTCAGCGAGAAGGTTTATCTGTCTGCAAAGGAAATTAGTAGGCTTTCTAGTTCCGGTGTTAGAAGCTAGTCAAATTTGTGGAAGGCAGTCAGTAGAAGGCTGACTAAATTAGCAATAACAGCTACTTCATATTCGGATTGGTGAAGTGTTGATCAAATGAAAAAAATTAATATAATGAAAATTGTGCAAGGCATTCTCAAAGGAAAATCTTGCTCGAG
>QQSS02165396.1:0-15420 GCA_003687565.2 Craspedacusta sowerbii | reverse complement strand
TTCGACCAGTTTGGATTCAAGTCTTCGAGCCTGTTCTCCCACCGGCACTGGTTTCAATTCGCTGACGACGCAGCTGCAGTGAGCTCCGGCGAGTCCGAAATTCAAGCTCTTCTAAATGCCTTCTTGCGGTGGTGTGCGCGGAGCAGGATGATTATCAGAGTGGACAAATGCCACACCTTCGGAATTCGCAAACAGGGAAGCGCTTCAAAGCACTTCAAGCCTAATCTTTTTATTAACAGCTGAAAAGTGAATCCCGTTAACAACGGAGAATCATTTGGTTACCTTAGTCGACATTTTGACTTCGATATGTCAGAAACAAATCATAAACAAAATCTAACTGATTCCTTCACAACTCTGATGGACCGCGTGAATAGCCTTCCACTTCATCCGCGCTTCAAGATAATCATATATCTACGCTTCTTATTGTCTCAAATCAGTTGGGACTTGGCAGTTTCTGATATAACTGAATCGTGTGTCAGGAAAGTTCGTGACAACAAGGCAAGGCACTATATTCGACTATGGCTAGACTTGCCCATTAGTTGCACCCTCAGCAGCGCAGTAACCCCTCACGCGCAATAAGTACGGCCTCGGTATTTACCTTGTTTCTTCTCGATTTCTGCAATGTAAAGTTGCATATCGTAGGAGGTCTTAAACTTTCAAAGAATCCAGACAGCGTTTCGATTTACAGGAGCACGAGCTATGGCAATAACATCTGCTTTGATAGCTATACATCGGCCAAAGCAGTTATAAAAGACATTCGCAAGAACTCTGAGAGCCGCCTTCTTTCAAAACTAATGACCCAGTCGTTAGTCATGAACTCAATAAGGGACCAAGGTCTCTCTACCTATGCAAAGTACTTTTCTCCAGTCTGCGAAAACATGCCAAGGTCTAGTTATAATTTTGCGATTCATTACTTAAACAACAGTCTCTTCTACCGTAGCAACACTCATCAATGGGGCAGCGTTCCTAGCCCGCATTGCCTCCATTGCCAAACACCCCAAACACTGCAAAACGTTGTTGGAGGATGTAAACAAGCACTCAAGGATGGAAAATTTAACTGGAGACATTACTTCGTTCTCCTTAACTTCACTAAGTCCATAAACTCGATTCCCAACGTGACAGTATATAGTGACCTCAAAGATAGTGATCTCTTCATGTCTCCAAGTGTAGTAAGTGGGGAAATGCTAAGAGCAGACCTAATTGTTATAAAGGTATCAGATATGCTCATTATGCAGTTGACGATTGGGTTCGAAACGAACATGTCCAAAAATCCCGACAGAAAGCAATGGCACTACCACGACCTAATTGAAAACATAAACCCAGAAGAAAGGTAAGGTTTTTAAACCTCTAAGGTTTCTAAACCGGCTCTGGAATTGCGTTCCAAACGCTTGGGACTAGATGCCGTGTGTGCCGTGTGTGCCCTGTAAAAGAGATTGTTGTTGTTGTTGTTGTTGTTGTTGTATGGACATCTCCTGCAACGTCTGTAAGAATTAAACTCGTGGTTGCCCGACTGAAGGGCAGAGCGCCTACAACTGCACCACATTAGTACCGTCTAGTAATTCCCGACATAAACATATAATGAGAGAATGTTACACACGGTTACATTGGGGTAGCTTCTTGCTTGTGTACGGAGTCTCCTCTAGTTGTAACGTAACTTTGTTTAGAAAATAGGTTCATAGCGTGAAAGTTTTATCGCGTTGCTGGCGTCCTACATGCTGGTAATTTGCTTCTTTGTTTGTGTGCCCACGTGAACACTAGCATTCTATAACTAGGGTAAAGGTAAATATAAGAATCCTTCTGTAACGAGGTGTTTCTGAGGCGAGATCTTACTCTGAATTCAAAGCTGGAAGAAATTCTTGCTTGCAATTGTGATTTCTGTTAGAAAATTTGCAAATTCCTTTCGAAATGGCTGCCAAAAGCTGGAGAAAAAGTTTTTTTTTGCAAAGGCATGCATGTAATATATCATTTCATATGTCTTTTTGGGTGCTGGATCCAAGTGTTAAAGAATTTTGCTCGATCTATGATGTTTTCGGTCGGAAAAATAAGCTTTGTGTCTAAAATGATAACAGAAATCATAGGGAAA
Source organism: Craspedacusta sowerbii (assembly GCA_003687565.2). Lineage (NCBI taxonomy): Eukaryota > Metazoa > Cnidaria > Hydrozoa > Limnomedusae > Olindiidae > Craspedacusta > Craspedacusta sowerbii. Next base: position 13,337 of record QQSS02165396.1, on the reverse strand, counting down.
TGATTGAAATACGTAAATACTTTCAAGCATGGATGTGCATTTGCATCAGTAAATGTGGGCGTACAAATGTGGACGAGCATCATTGACTCCAGACATAGCAGTAAATGCGCCTGCATCTAGGTATGATTATTTAGAGACCCTTTCTGCATGGCTGACATCCCATCCTGACGCAGTTCAGCAAGCATGCCGATTTGAAACACTCTTCGTCTTATATTATTTTAATGTACATACCTGGCCTACTACTGCGTCTCTACGTAACCTAGAACAGGACTCACTGTCTTAGCGCTGATTTTTCATTCGAGGTGTAGACGATCCACGATGTGTCACTCTTAAGTGCTTGACTTTTTTAATTCATTTATCTAGCTGCTCATGATTTCCGCCCAAGTATATTCATGTGCCATGTGTATGTGAAAGTTTGTTATTTATCGCAGCACTCATAGAGGAAATAAATCCTTGTTGGCGTTGTTGTTCTTGTTGTTGTTGTTGCTGTTTTTGTTGTTGTTGCTGTTGTTGAAGAACACTGACAATTAATTGAGAACGAGAAGCGAGACCGTCACTCACGAAGGTGCGGGGGTAGCTTACCGAAAAGATGCAACGTTCTTACGTGAATCTAAGTTGCGAAGTGGAGCTCGTTTAATTGGTCGGATGATACACTTGTGTTCAGTGAGACATGGTGGGAACGTTTATCGTAAAAGGAGGCAATCAAAATCGTCCCAGAGGAGTTATACGACGGCTGGATATAAAAGAACGTCTATCCGCTGTGCCAGCAAGTCATAGCAAAGAAGCTCAGAGACGTTTATCGCATTATTACAATTTAGGCTAAACCACACAAAAGTTACAGTTTCATGACATCGAGTCAATGGATACAGAAGGCTCACGATTTGTGAAAAGCAGAGCTTACGACATAAGAACAACTGTGGATGAACGAAAAGGTCCTATAGATTTTTGTAGGTCAGATCGTTCCCGAGATTGTAGCTTATTGTTACAAATATGTTGAGGACGAAAACATTCTAAAATGTTGCCTTCATGTAATTTTGGGCATGGATCATGTTATCGATGAAGTGTTTTGCAACACCGAACCGAGAATAGCGATCCAGAAACTGCTAGACATTTTAGATGGACAGAAAGCATTTTCGTCTTCGTCAACTTCAATACACACTCTCTAACAAATCTACAACTAATTTATCCAAGTCATTCGGTATCCTTACACTCAAAATGCGATTTCTGGATGGATCTTCAAAATATTGACTATTTCGGATTCAAAGGTAATGTTGATAGTGGCTTTGTTCGAAAAGCTGAAATAGCGAGAATTTGCAATCAGCAGAAAATTAATCCGAACGATTTTTAAGCGATTGTTGACAAAAACTAGAACAGACTTGTTTCAACCGTATCGGTTTATATACACAACGACTGATTCCTAATGTATTCCAAAGCGCATGCCGAAATAAGCGCGATTTTGACACTAGGACTTTACAAGATAATAACAGACAAGCAAAGATATACTAAATATAATTCAAGCCGCAACGGGGTGTGGGAATTTAAAGAAAAAAATATAATACAACTCTGAAAAAAGCAAGAAGCAATACTGACTTGAGCTCTGGCAAAGAAAGGCAGTTTGCTGCCATCTTGACTGAAATTTTAGAAACCTTTATTCGCCAGCAAAGAGAAATACTTGTGGAAAATATGTGGTCGAACTACATGAATACATACCATCTATAGAAAGAATGTAGCGACAATCAATGCCTACCTCCTGAAGTCAGATTTTTTTGGATATAGTTGTAAGCGAGAAAAAGAACCGTTGGAAACGGGAGAATTTTAGGCCAAGTTGTACAGGTCAGGACATTAGAAGCTGATTTGTTATCGACAGTGGAACAGGCGAGTCAATTAGCCGTGATTAAGCGTCAAAAAAATGAACATAAAGAAACACGAACTAACGTCAGAACTTTCTGAAGAGTTCGAAGAACACAAGGCTCTATAGCTCTAAAAACTGTCGATATTTTGGACGTGTTTAACGACAAACAGCTAACCATCGAAGCATCACATCTGTGTCTGACAATAATTGACAATATTTGCAATTATAGCGATAGAATTTCCTGATATTTAAAAGTATTGCAAACTTCGTAGTTCATTCAGTTGCTTTTTATTTCTTGCTCATAATTGTCCATAGGATGTTGTATGGGCGCCAACTCGCTTTGACAGACAAAAGTTCAGACGATGACGGCATAGGGTTTGTGATGTGCAGAATTCATAAAGTGTCTTATTTGAATTCAGCAGACTCGAAATCCAACAAAAAGACATATTGGAAGCCATGGCAGTGGTTTAAGTTTTTAAAATACGTAAGCCATGGACCAATTTTAGCCGAAATCTTGAAAGAACTTCATTTTACTGACCAAAATCGTCATCTATGAGGGGGGGGAGGCACAGAGGGTCTCGCCGCGAGCGATTAGAACATGTTACATTTTATTTGTGATTAGCCGCGCGGCCAATTATGACCGCAACCAATCGCCGCTCAAACTTTACCACACCTGGCCATGACAAGAATTTTTCTTTTCAAGACTTTTGGCGGTAGTTTCAGTCCGTGGCTGAAACCGACAAAATAAACATGACTCAGCCATACTATGAGGCATAAAACAGTCGCTTCTTGTAGCATTATCGCTTCTTCTTTCTTGTGATTAAGCGTAACGGTATTAAGGTCGCCGAAAGAAGACACGTTTTATAATGAGGAAACTGCTAAACGATTAATTTTAAGTCAGAACTTATAAATTGGGACACACCACCAACCAAAAGAGCTTTTTAGATAGAGCTAGAAAGGATGGATGAAGAACGATTCGCAGAAGCTTTTTGCCGGCATCAGTGCCTCTACAATAAATGGCGCTTTTTACCAATTTTTTTTTATTATATGCGTTTACAATATTACAACATCCGCAATAACACGTCTACGACAACAAAATATAATAAAAATAAAATGAAAATAAAATAAAGTAGTCAACGCCATGCACCTACAAAAACAGTAAACACCACCATATTAAAACGGCAAATAAAAATCTACAAGCTCTTTAAAACGGCGACCACTACGTGGCGAGCAGGATACAAAGAAACTAAGAATTTTCCTATTGAATGGCGCTTTCATCGTACAGAAATCGGGAAAGTCGAGGGAAGCATGAAAAGATTTAGCTTCAAAGTAGCAGAAGCAATTCATGCTCCGTACCATCGGGCGTTCGCGAGCGGTGCTTCAAGTTAATGAGACAGGCGATTTTTCACTCGCAGTGTGACCCCACTCGCGGAGCTTGATAGCGATAATTGGGCGCGCACGCGCGCCGCGCTCAGTGTGACCCCTCCACCCCCCCTTTAGGCGCGATTTCTTTCCAGATTTTTTGGTCTGCGTTATATTTCGCCTCAGAAAAGACTCCTTAAGGTAGAAGTTTCGAAGAGAGTCATACCCTACTATAACATCAATTCAACAGTGTGTCAGTTTGTAAATAAATTTGCGACCAACATGCGTCAGTCAGGTGGCGGCCAACCGAAATCAATAATTATCTAATGGAATGCTAGGCATTCTCATTCCTTGCATGTTTCAAACAAACTTTCCATAAAAAAAAATTAGGATTTCAATTAGGCTTTTCACTTAATTGAGTTTTTTCACTAGTTTGGCTTGCCATTTTAAAAATAGTTAAGGAAAACTACTTTCACGGTTAAGCAACGCTAGCTACAAGATAACTTCTGCGATAGGTATAATCGCGAGTAACACTAAACCCGCGACTGATAACTGCAGACGGCAGAATAAATATGAAATTAAAATGTCTTGCGTAAATAAAAATAGAGTGCAATAAAATTCTACTAAACTTCAAGTGCAACAAACTGGCTCTCTATCTTCATTAAACAATGGACAAAAAACACACGTAACTGAGCCCACCCAAGCTGCGTGTGCCACTTTTAGCTGTGTGCTTCTAGGCTGGCTAAAGCTCCCCCGTGAGACTAAAAAACTGAGAGTGCCTATGGAGCACCAGTGGCGTCGCAAGGAGGGTGCAAAGAGTTCGGGCCGCACCAGGTGACACCATCATGCCATGACATTCTATAGCACAGAAACATGTGGAGAGGGTCTATGTTGGTAGTGAAGGTCTAGTTGGTTGACACCAAAGGTTTGCCTCACCGGGTGACACCAACGCTGGCGACGCCACTGGCAAGCACCACTCTGATCAGTTGACGAATGAAACTAACACTCGAAAGACAGGTGGAAAAAGACATGCAACAGCAAGAGCCAAAATAATGGCTAGTTGCCTAGGCTCCCAGCAGGGAATCGAACCCCGGTCTCCCACCTGACATACTTACGACTATACAAGGGCATAATCAATGCTGCCTGATTTACATGGAATTGGGAAACAGGTTTACAGTACAGGCAATTACCCGGCAACGATGACACAAAACTAGTAGTTGTGAAGGACGTCACTGCGTACAGAGTAGCGGACTTTCAACCCCATTTTTTCATAGGATAGATAACGATTAGTCTTTAATGAATATGTTTTCCCCTTATCACGCACTTTGAGTGATTGCTTCCATCCTATCCATATGATTGCTTTAGAAGTTAAGTCCAAGGAAGGTCAAGTGTATGGAATGTCTGTTGTTTATCTGTTACACTGCTTGATTGAATTTATCATTATTCAATGCGGACTACGTAAGTCAACTTTTTTTGATGGAGTTTTCAAATGACTTGAAAAAGATATTGAAATCTCAGCTTTTGACATTGGCATCTTTTAAAGCCCAGTAATCTGCATAATTACTAAGTTGTAATATAGCTATAATGATCATGTTATAATAACTAATATGATATTGAACTTGTAGGCAAAGAATAAAGCTAATAATTTTCGTGACGTTTCTTTCCTTTCTTGGAGCATCTTTAGACTAAACGAAAAAGAATACAAAAAAAAAAACGAAAAACAAAAGTAAGGATGGCACACATCACCTGAGTCACATCTTTGAAGTCGAGCTAAAACAGCTTCAACTTAGGCGTGACTGAGAAGTTTGGCAAAGATTGATGAATTCAATTGCAGTCTGGCAGCTTGTCAGCTTCTTGCTCGCGTTCTCCATTGCGGAACAGAGCTAAATCACCATCTAGCTTCAGAGAAGAGATTAGAACCCTCGATGGGTAAATCTTCAGAGCATAGAATCAAGCTAATAATTTTCGTGACGTTTCGGTCCTTTCTTTGACCATCTTCAGACTAAACGAACAAGAATACAAAAAAACCGAAAAACAAAAACAAGTAGAGTGCTCGGATCAGAGCAACCTCGCCATCTAGCTTTAAATACGAAAATGATTAGCTTTATTCTTTGCCTTGGCGATTTACCCATCGAGATCCTAATATCTTCTCTAAAGCTAGATATTGAACTTAACGAGCTGCGCAGTCACGTAAATGGTCGCTTCATATATGATGCGCTTTTTAAAATTGGCGCCTTGAAGGATTGCAGCATGTATGTTTATGGACAAGGTTGATGATGTGACCTTGTGCTTTTCTAGCGTTACCTTTAAAAGGCAAGTGTGATTTAAGGAAGTATCTATAGTTTAGTTTGTATAGTTTTGTCTTCGTATTGATATTTCACGTCTTCGATCAACTGGGCTCTTGGCGCTCGTTTGCTTCTTGTTTGCTTCTGTTGTCTTAATGAGTACAGGCAAAGTTTAACAGCAATGTATTGATGTTGCCATTCACCGGAACTAGAAGCACATATTGAGGTATTTCAGGCTTTCATTCACTTCGACTTGCCTAAGTATAGGAAATTGGCCGAAGTACTTGCAGCGTCTCTAAGACAGCCCTTGTAGAACGTCCATTATGATAAAATGTGCACGTATGAGAAATAAAAGTGCATGATTGCTTTGAAATCTAGGTGTTTGAAAACTGGATTGCTTGTCTTAGAACTGATTCCATGTTTATTAATGTCATTAATTTGAGTTCTTTTAATAGATGCTAAAATACTGATATAGTATATCTGAAATGTCATTGCATATCTTCCCCATCTGGAAAGATGGATGTATCTAGATTGAAATGGCATCCTCTCTGTTTCTCAATAGTTATGCTTAAAAATTGCATTAGAATCAATAAAAACTGAACGAAAACTGTGTTCAAACCTACACTTTCTGTTCTTGCATTTATGCACTTGTGAGGTAACCCTTGGTTGACCTTATGGTTGTTATTTTGATGAATCTGTCCACAAGTTTGCATTTTTTATCGAGAGGAAGGGTTGGCTATAGCAGCAGTTGTTTGATTTAAAGGACATTTTCATAACAAAAGTTACAGTTAGTCCTGGATAGCACTGGTAAGTTCTAACTGGTTCGGACCAGTGCATGATTCTAACAAAATGGTAGGGACAGAGAATAGTCCAAGTGCCTTAGGTAATCAGCAAATACCAAGAATCAGAGCAGAACAATAATATGTGCTTTTCCCCAGTACTGCACCAGGTCAACAGGCTGAGACTCGGTTACCTTGAATCCTTCCATATGCCCAAGTTGCTTCAAAATTTAAAAAAGTCACTTGTTTAATTGTTAATTTTACTACTGTTGTTATTATTATTATTATTATTATTATTATTATTATTATTGTTATTCTATTATTATTATTGTTAGCATTATTATTATTGTTCTTGTTCTTGTTATTATTATTGTTATTATTGCTATTGTATAAAGGGGCTCTTCTGAGATCGCAAGCTGCGATCACTGTTGTTAGATGCAGACCCTTAGCTACGTAGCGGCAGGACCATGCAAACCTGGGTTGAGAGAAGGCCGATTTTCTTGACGGCATCCGAAGCAGGTGCAGGCAAAAATCTAAGGGTGTTCACCGATATTCCAAACTCAATGATTCGTTGCCGAGCATCGTTACAGGACATCAACCATCATGGACACAATTTGTTTGTTTTGCAAAAAAACGAAGCTGCACATACTGGAGTTGAGAGCGTTTCGAACCATAGGAAAAAAACTCTGCCTGAAAGGAGGCTACTAACAAGAAGCTAAGGAAACATCCAACTTCTGAGAGTCTGTAACACTCATAAATCTAAGTATAGGTGCAATGGGAGTTTTGGGAAACTACAACAGATCAATTGCCTTGGCTAGAGACGGTTGGTCTGGACAAAAACCTTTTATTATTATTTGTTATGGCTGTTATTAATTTTTTAAATGCTATTGTAAGTTACATCACATGACTAAACAGTTTGATTCCTTGAGCCAATGTACTTTGCAGGTTCATTGTTTTGCTTTTTGTAAACAGTCTGAGTGGTTGGTCATTTTACTAAGGGTCATAGTTGACTAGGCATGATAGAAAATCTTTCTATATGCTATTCGAAATCGTGATATTACAGTATTTAAAAACTGCCTCCTTTCTTTCACGTTGCTACTAGCTGTTCTAACAACATGAAGCTTCTTCTCAGTGATCTGCTTAATGCTTTGCATCATTTTTTCCCCTCTCCTTCTAAATTCAGCGTTTTGCTAGAATTAGGTTCTGCAATTGGCTACAAGGTTACTGTACCATACTGCACTTACTCAGGTTTTTCATAAACTTTATTGTTGTTTCAGTTTAAGTTTTCTCCGTCCACCAGACCTGAGAGTTTAATTTCCAGTGAACATCCTCAAAAACAAAAAATGAGACTATCATGGTACATTTTGTTCATGATTAAAATGGGCTTCCTCTTCTGTGCATGTTTTCAAGTGATTTGAGTGTGTTTTTAGTGCTTGGTTCTCCATATGCTTTCTTGATGACTTATTTTTACTTTTGTAATGCATGTTTGGTCACAGTTATGACACTGCAGTATCTATGTTACTTTAGCAGGGATACAGTGAAAGATTTGTGTTGTGGGCGATTAATTATTGCAATGCACAATGCAGATAACTGGTCCGGTCCCTGAGTGCAGGTTGTGCAAGGGTCAGTTTTGGTCTCCAGACAAAGTGCTTGACACCTGGGTACTTGTCTACTGTTTTAGGCCTGTAGTCGTAATGTCACTTCAGTTATGGATGTGAGTCACCGAATAGATCAAATCATTCAAAGTGGTGGTAATAGCCAGGACTGGATGACTCTCGTTGAGCAACTGAAATGTGCCAATTGTTCTCAGGATTTGTTACGCCACGTTTACACAACAGCTATCAACAATGCCGTTGATAAGCAGTCAAAGAGCTATAAGAAGTTGTTAATTGGATTTGCTGAGCTCCAAAGGTAATTTTTTTAGTTCATGGATGTTTGATAAGGAAATTTTTAAAGGCTCTACGTTTTTGGTTCTGTGCTGACTATTGAATATTTATATAATTCAACTTTTGCACCTTCCATTAGTCTTGTGCAAGTGGATAGTTCCTAGCTTCTTTAGTTTATGATAAACCATGACAGGAACTTCCAAGATCTAATGCTTGCAGTCAATACACCTAGCCTGGCATGGTACATTTCAGTTAGACCGTGCAAGAAGCCAAGTAAACTTCTTAGAAAACCATAATAGGAAAGAATAGCTTAATAGTAAATTGCTTAGGAAATCTTGGGTGATTGTGCCAAAATCTGTTTGCGTAATTATAAATACCTCTTTCTACGAGCTTGCATGCAAGATAAATGCACTTGTAGATGCACATGTATTTGATGTTTGCACGAAGAACTCTGCTGAGTAGGTTTTCTTAGGGTCAGGGTAGTCGCTAGTCACAATAGCTACCATTTTTGTTTGTCAAGCATAGTATAGAGAGTTAGGCATTTTCGAATATAGTATGACAGGGTACATTGTATTGTACTATAATATAGTAAAATATGGTATCATAATGCAGGTATAGTATAATAAGTATAATATATGGTAGAAAGAAGTAGAGCATACTATGGTATAGCAAAATTTTGATATAGTATAGAATTGTTTATCTAATCATGGTAAACTTAAGTATTTATTGAATATAGGAGGCGATTTCAAATGCAGGCTGGTTCACCTAGACTAAGTTTGCGTTTAGTGCACATGCATGGTTTTCGTGCCATCATTCGAGGTAGCAGGTTTTATATTGTTTTGTGTGTATTTAGGGAAATATCTCCCGAAGCTGCTCGGCAAGTTTACAAGAGCGCATGTTCTCTCGACAGGGACTGTGCTGTTACATGCATTTTTTATGCACAGTTTGAATCTCAGCTGGGTAATTTGAAGGAAGCTACTGACATCCTTCTTACCGCAGTTTCTAGTGGGCGAGTTCCTAAACATATGTTACAGAAGGCATACCGGAAACTCCTTGAGGGCAAGGATAGCTTATTTCTAGCCAATGTGAACCCCTGGGATGATGCCCATCAAGAGAATACATGCACTTCTTCTATAGCAGAGGCAAGTCCTGTATCTGCAGGTAAGCTTGGCTTGTATACTTATGTTTACATATGCTGATATGTATGTAGACCAATATATCTATGTATCTATCCATCTATCTGTCTAAGTAGATGCATTTGTCTTACTATATCTGCCTTTCTATATATTCATCTCTTAGTGTATCGCAATATGAATTCAAATATATATTATATTTTATATGATAAATATTTATGATATATATAATGTATGTGTGTGCGTTTGTGTGTGTGTATTTATGTGCATTTGATGTCTTGTAGGGTTTCGAAACGAAGCTTCTTTAAGTGCTTTGAAGGCCAAGTCATGGTCCAACCTTGGTGCGCCTGTTCGAGGTGTCGTTAAGAGGAGTGCGTCCGGCAGTCAACTTAAAGAGATTTCAAAGAAAAGCCCTTCAGACGAACTTCGAGAGAAACTCGGGGAGATTGTTGGGCATTCTTTCGCGGACAAATATACACGCCGTGAGGGGTCCTCTGATGATTCTGCTACATATGATCAGAAGTCGTTGGGCGCCCGCCTCTCCCTGACAGCTGCGATTGAAGATAAGGAAAACAGCAGTAGCTACTGCTCGGGACCTAGTCTAGATGTTTTTGATACGTTCAGTCCTTACAAGGTAAAAAAGCAAAGCCCTCTGTCAGAGCTAAACAACACCACTGACTATACGCCTTTTGGGCAGGCTTTCTGGGGTAAGAGGCTCCCAAGTAGAGGTGACATCAGCCAATCTAGTTTTAGCGTGGCTGATGATTCTAAATGTGTTACTGGTAGCTCGAAAGATTCGATCCAAGAGCCAGTGGCATCACCGCCAAAGGAGTTGACGCCTACATTTGACAATGACCATCTATGCACGAATGGGACGTCTAGTTTTGAAGTGTCCCGGGATGTACGGCCCTTGTCAACTATTTACGAGGTCGATACGAATGAAAAGCTTTCATCTGCGCTAACGAGGGATGTTTCTATGAGAAATAGCACTAATGGACATGTTTCGTCCTTAAGCTCTGAAGTTAAACCTGTCCCGGCGGTTGGTAAAGCAGAGCGGCGTGTGGAATGTTCTGTCCCGGTAGAGAGGAGTATTTCTGTGCTACTTCCAACTGCATCTCCAGTAACTGCAAACTCCAGTATCATCAACGGTACTGGCTTGCCGCTTGCGTCTTCAGCCATGTTGGGGCCAGTCGTGTTACCGCCCGTGAGTACATATGCTAGCATTAAATCTGTTTCGCAAAGCCTGGTTTCTGTGCAAGCGGGTGCATCCACAGCATATAGCGAAATAGTAGAAGAAAAGGTTCAAAATCTTTCAGTGACTGATAGCCGCATCTCATCGGATGCCAGGGCCACATCAGTGCCATCGAAACTCTTCCCACCGACCTCGAATATCGGAATGCCTGGTGATTTGTTTAAAACTTTTGGCGTGTCCAGTTTTAGCAGCAGCCGGTCGGGAAATAAGCATGAATATGCCGAGGGCGCATGCACCAGCCAAGCAAGATCCGTTGGCAGAGGCGCAGATACTGGTAAGTTGGGCTGTGCAAGTGCTTTCCCCTCAGACACTGCCGTTCCCGCTCCAAGTGGATATGGAGTAAGAGCCCCATCGTTATGCGTGGTCAGTTCGTCTGATGCACGGCTCGATAGTATCGGTGTCTGTACTCCAGCGACTAGAGGATGTCTCGATTCTAGTAAAAATGACGGAGGTCATGTCGAGAAAAAAGGCGCCCTAACAGAGTCGTGCTCTAGACCACCTCAGCTTTCATCCGTTTCCGTGGAGCCGAAGTGTTTGGTCTCGTCGGGACCGAGGACTGAGTTAAGTAGTGCGTTAAAGTGTCGCGACGCCGTAGCTGTGGTGAACCAGGAAACCAAGTGCGTAGTCATTAAAGGGAAGTCCTACCTCCTAAAGAAAATGATTGGACGGGGTGGCTCTTGCAAGGTATTGTGTTCGACGTCTTTTTCTGCTGCACCTTGTGTGGCGCATGCGAGCTTGCACATTCGTTTATGTGACGGCAATTGAAAAGCCGTTCGGTTTTTTACAAGATCGTTTCTAATAATCTTGTGAGCGAGGGATTGTATCACGTGTCCTGATTTATGTCCGGCGATGGTCAAGGTTGTTGCACTTTGCTAAATGAAGGGTGATCAGTTGCCTGATTAGTATCGTCACGTCCTGAACTCTATGTTATTGTGCCTGCTTGCTTGGCCTATTTAGCCTCTGCTTCTTAAGCGCTTACAGATCGCATCTTTGTCAAAAAGTACAGGAGATTGTGTATCCTTTACAGCCCATGCGACTATGTTCTTTCAAGCCCCCGCTTATCTCAACCCTTTTTGCGCGATGAAGCGACAATCGGTTATCTGAAATCGTTTGCGATTTCACCAAGGAACACGCTTGTAGCATAGTCCTAACTTCATCTTCTGGGTTTCGACATCAGTCGTGCTAGTGCTCGTTTCGGACCATCTGTCGGCCCTATTGGTTTTTATTTTATGGTATCTGTATATTTGTTTATTGTATGCCTCCTTGTCTTTCCGTGTGTTCTATTCAAGGCAAGCGCGTGGCTAGTTTATATAGTTGCTATCTTCGTTATAAACATGTCGCGGTGAGTAGTTGCGGGTGGAAGATAACGGGACTTTGGAACGTTTTCGTGGATGCGTGACTTGTGACGCTCGAGATTTGTTGCGTGGGCTTTCCTCCTGCACGCTGTCATAGGTATTCGTTGTCTTCTGTTTTGCTTTGGTGGTGGAATTGGTTGCGTCCTAACTGTAAACGCGAGGGAGATGTGATTATTCAAGTGCGCCGTTTCCTCGTATGATTGCGGATGTTTCGTTTGACAAGGTGTACGAAGTTTGCGACGCCGATGGTCGGAGTTTTGCCCTAAAGAAAGTCAAGTTAGTTGGCATTGGCGGAGGTCTGCAGCAGTGCTACCTGAACGAGATCCAGTTGCTTGAAAAGCTGAAGGGCAGCCCGTGTATTATTCGCTTGTATGAATGGTACGTACACTTAGAAAGCAGTGGTTTGTTTTTTTCCTCCTCGATTGATCCGTTAAAATTTCTTGCTGGTCGGGATGGTGAATTCATAAATGCTGTGCTGCAGGGGCGGCTGTGTCTTATCGCCCCGTTACGCAACTTAAACAAAAGCGTTGTTTTTTTTTTTTTTTTTTTTTTTTTTTTTTTTTTTTTTTTCGTGTACTATCCAAACGGCGGCCGAGTATTAATCCTTTCTTAAAGATGCCGCAGGCATTTTCCAAATTTCATGATTCCATTACTTTCTTACCTTTTGACCGACAGGTGCTTGTTTACGCAATAGCGATATTGTTTCATGCCGGGGCTTACTCCGTTTATATAGTTGCATATCCGGTAGCCTCAAAATGCAAGCCCCACTGACTCGTAATGCTTTCGATCTCGATGGGTAGCAAGTGCGCAAGAGCGTCAACTACATCCGCGGCGCTTGATGTAGATTCGAGTAACCGGTGAACGTATTTCTCGCTAGGGAGTTACAAGACGGCAACCTGATCATGATCCTCGAGAAAGGAACTGCCGATCTCGCTACGGTTCTTCGTGACCAAGTATTGGATGTGGGTTTGATAAGGAATTACTGGCGCCAAGTCTTGACAGCCGTGCAGGCTATTCACGACGTCGGCATCGTCCATGCCGACTTGAAGCCGGCGAACTTTCTTCTCGTTGGCGACACGATAAAACTCATAGACTTCGGAATAGCTAATATACTTCAGGTATTGCAAACTGGGTCTATTTGTATTTTTGTGTTCATATGTGGTCGTGTTGTTTCATCGGTGGTATGTATATATATTAGTATATATGTATGTATCTCTGTAAGGCTCTCCTTGATGCCAATATACCTGATCGTAAGCACCACGCTGTCGACTTTGTGAGAGAGGGAACGGTGCCAACGGCGAAAAGAACGATCCTGCGAGTGCAGAAAAGGTGGGCAGTTCTCGTCGACAGTGTCCTTCCTAGTGAAGTCGTCATGTCCTCGCAGCGGCCGGACCTCGTCTTGTTCGACGAGGATGCAAAGCATGTGGTGCTGG
>QQSS02165285.1:0-15421 GCA_003687565.2 Craspedacusta sowerbii | reverse complement strand
TATGTATGTATGTATGTATGTATGTATGTATGTATGTATGTATGTATGTATGTATGTATGTATGTATTTATGCATGTCCGTTCATGCTTACGCAGGTTTATGCTTCACGGAAGTTCTCCAGCTTATGTACACACCCATAACTATTGAATTGCATGCATGATCGATTTATGATTTTAGGGTCTCTTTGCGTCCTACATTCCAGCGATAAAGGATTATTTTTCATAAAAATAATCGATAAATCTGAAAAAGCACGCCCGGTAAAAGGTACTTCCGTCCATCAGTTCATTACAGTAACCACCGCCGCGATCTTATGCACAAGATTTAGATCAAGTTAGTTGTTTCCATCCCCGTGTTACCTAGGTACCTTGGAATAGCCACAAATTGTTTTTCTGATTTCGAAGAAGAGAGAGCTCGTTCTATTTAATCCTATATGGGGAAATACCAACCTGAGGCTTGCGGTTAAAATTGGTGATACGAAAATATTTCCTTCAAATTATGTGAAATATTCGGGAGTCTTACTAGATGCATCACTGACTTGGAGACCACAAATTGCAGAACTCCTAAAGAAGCTCACAAGAATAGTTGCTATCCTTACAAAAGTGAGAAACTATGTACCATTCCAGACACTTTCAGGTCTATATTACTCTCTGTTCTTATGTCACTTATCTCATTGATGCCTTGCGTGGGGCTTTGCAAGCGAAACTGTCCTTAAAGGGTTGTATCGCATACATAAACGAGCCATACGGGTTATTACTTTTTCCAATTCCCAGGAATCTTATCTAAGTTATTTTCGAAAATGCAATGCTAAAAGTAAACGACTTGGTAGTGCTTAACCATCAGATGCTTTTAAACGATTTGAAAAACAGCATCCAACTACGTACTTCTTTAAACTCACTCTTCTCGATGAATGTGTTTCACGAACATAACAATATTAGATTAGGATGGAAAGCTTGGCATTCCTAAGTTCCACACAATTAAATATGGTGAGAGATCTCTGAGATTGGACCACATATCATAAATAATATCATCGATGAACAAATTAACTTAAATGTCAGCAAGATACAGTTCAAGCGACAGCTTCATGCATTATTTAGTGCTACATGGTTCCTGCGTGTGATTAAGTTACATAAGACTTATAAACTAATTATTAATTTACAATGATAACTTAGCATTTGCGTGATCCACATTTGGCAAGTATTTACGAAACATTTTTAGTGATATTTATATAATTAGAGTGCTTACTTTATAGACGACTAAACGTACTTCTAACGAAGTATGAGGGGGTCTCTTCACAACCGATTAGCACATTCTAATAAGTGCCCTCCTGCCCATTTGGAATAAGGTTTTTAAATTTATCTCTGCACGAGTTTGAACTGGGTAAAATGAAAGTTCTTGTTCTTGTTGTTGTGGTCGTTGTTGTTGTTGTTGTTGTTGTTGTTGTTGTTGTTGTTGTTGTTGTTGCGGTTGTTGTCTTGTTTTAGAAAAAAAAAACATGGCGATGACCCGTCCAGCAGTCATCAGCAAACGTCATTGCTTTGGTGACAGGGACATCTTTTTGATGTCCAGTCCGATCATTTCAATACCTTTAACAGGAAAAGCAACTCGTTTAAGTTTGCAAGAGATGTTTCAACCATAATCGCACATTTCAAACTAGCGAGAAAAAGATACATTACAAGCGTGCAAGACAGAGAGCAATCATTTCAAGTTAGGAACTTCACCAGCACCTCCTTTACGTAACAATAGGGTGCTCTAGTATCGTGTTTAACCTATGTTGGCATCAGTTTTCTTAAATAATCATGTAAACTTTTGAAAAAAAAAAAAGAACTTGTGGCAAATGAGATTGAGCATCTTATTCATATCGCCTTCACGTCGCTTGATCTTAAAAACTCAAGATTTTACGTTTAGAAAATCTCCTTGTTTTATTTAAGGTGCACCTGAAACTACGGGATTATTTTGATAAAATTCATTTCTATCTTTCTATGTTTGGTGCTGCTTTAATTTGAATCGCTCACTTTACATTAAATTGACCGTCCTTCATACATATTAGAAGATGTGTTATATAAAAGCTATAAAACTGACCACTTGTAAATTTAACCGTGCAGGAAGACTTAGAGCATATTTAACTGACCAAATAAAATGGAACCGTACAATTATACAATCGAAAGTATTTAAGTGACAAAGAAAAATCAAACCACATATTAAGACCCTTGAGCATATTTAGTTGACCAAGTGTAAATTTAAATGGACAGTCAGACAATCGAGCATATATTGCTGACCATAATAAGTTTAACCAAACAATAAGACAATCGAGCATATTTAACTGACCAAATAAGAATTTAACAGTCCATGAGACAATCGAGAATATTTCACTGACCAAACTCAAAATGGAAAAAGCGCGAAGACCATCAAGCATATTTGCCTGATCACTGGTTTTTCGTTATCCTATGCTAAGGTGTCATCTCAAAACACAAATTACGACTACCTTTTTACAGTAACCTGCATTGCCTGAAGTTTTTTCTCACGATCTTGCGTGTTAGCAGTTGTCCAGGCATATTTCAGGAGTTAAGGCCTCGTTTCGTTGTCGAGCGGATGAGTTTTCCGCGCTCAAACATTCGAAGTTATCGCCATTGATTGATTTATTAGGAGTTACTGTTGCTTGTCTGGTCATGTTCGATCCCTTTGCTTCAGGATGAATGTGGTTCTTTGCAAAGAGCCCTAGAAATGTGCGACGGAATTGCTGATGACAAAGAACGCAGAGAACAGGGTTGGTAATGGTATACGTCTTTGCGAATAGAGCGCAAACGACTCCTGCGCGAATAGACATGCTGCCGTCAAAGTTTGCTACAGTATAGAAGGACACTATAGCATACGGGGTCCATTGTATCATATACAAGGTGAACATGAGGAAAATTAATTTAGTTTTCCAGCTGTGACTCTTCCCAGGTCGACTTGCTGATGTGCGCAGGCGTAACTTTCCGACGAACGAAATTGTGCATCCAGTAACAAACATGATCCCAACTGGCAAAGCAAAACAGAAGAAAAGAAGACAGTATATGAAAGTTACATTCCTTTCCGTTTTTAGCTTCCAGTGAATAGAGCAAATCATTCCATTTGATTCTGGTGCGAACTCTGACCAACCTGTGAATGGCATCAGTCCCCAAAACAGACCAAAGACCCATCCAAAAGTTATAACCAAACGACGCAGGTTGGTGCTGCGTAGCTGAGTCATTATCGTTATTGGACAAAGTATAGCAACGGTTCTGCATATACTCAAAGTCATGAAATGAGCCATGGATGTTAAAGCAAGAAAGGTGTGAAGAAAGGCAGACAACTGACAGAGTGAGCCGTTGGCTAATCGGCCTTGAAAAAACGATGCTACGTCGACAGGAAAGACAAGAATCGCTTGAATGAAGTCACTGACAGCCATGTTGATGAGTAGGAGGTCAAGGAGGCTCATCTTACCGACCTTGACTGCTAGGATAAAAATAGCTGTTGCGTTGAAAAGAACTGCCGCAATGGTTGTTAGAGTCATGAAGATCGAGAAGAGGGGTAGATGAAGTTCATGCATTTCGGAGTCTTGCCTGAGGCGATGAATCTTTGACTATCCTCTTCTAAAGAAAAGAGAACCAGACTGTTACTTACTTTTTAATGTCTTCTTGGCACTGCTTAGTGCTAAATGTGCTCTAACAAAAATGTAAAGAAAAGAAAGCTAAAGCTGTAATCTCGCAATTAATTGGGACTACATTGACAGCTTATGAAGATGCATGAGAGATAATCAACAAAACGGAACATTCAATAAACAAGGCATTTTGTTGACAAGCTCCGCAGCTGGTTCATCTAAAGACTATCCCGACATGACGCTAGGCCATTAGAGTTACTGAAATAAAAATTGGAGTCGTTTGGATCTGTGTGCACGGAAGAAATAATAAGGCTGCACGAGCTGTGGGGCTCAAAAAATGGAAGTATACCATTTTGGGTCATCCAAAAATTATACAGAAGCAAATTCGAAGTCTCAATCTCGCACAATTTAAAAATTTATTTTAAAAGGTCAGTAGCAAGTAACTTTTGAAAAGGATTCTCACAGCCTCTAACAAGAGAACTAAGAAAAGCGTTCTGATGTGTGAAACTCTCTATTTCTATCTATTGCTATTTCTATACTCTTCCATTATCTACTATTTTGTTTCCAAGCCTAATCCCAATTCACAAATTCATCACTTATCCCTTAGTCTATCTGTATAACTATTCTTCTCGTTTCCCCTTGTTGTTCTTGCAGCGTGTCTATGTATAGGAGGTGTCCCACCGGTGGTTTAAGTGTCGTATACCATTTCTAATGTATATGATCATCCTATTGCATCTGTAGTGTTAAACGTTTTGGCTTAGAAGTTTTTTTTAGCAAACGTACTGCTACACACCTGCTACGTAGTTACTCCTATGCATGTATTTATCCCGGTCTCTTGAATTGCTCCGTTGAGAATGACAATAGATGCTGTCGAAACATGTCCTGCAAAATGAAAATCCTATTCTTTCTGTTGAAAGTTACTAGTTATGTAATTCTTCGTCCAATCGGAAATATCATTCGCTATTATGCAAAAAAGTATGGAACGAATTTGTCTGTATCGGACCTACGGCGACGAGAGAAGCTATTCCGTAAGCTTCGCAACGCTGACGTGGACATATATTAATTTCAAACTCTTTCCGGAGCTTTTGGCGCACAGACTGCTCTTGTTACAAAAAGAGACTTGAGATGAATCAGAAAACGCCTTCTCTGCTAAGGCTTACATATACTAACACATGAGCGACGAAAAATCAACTCACAGCTACAGGTAGCAATTCGCTTGAAAATGTGACCTGGAACCATATCGCTACCATTTTCGCTATCTGAAGTCATTAGGAATCTCTTACCAAATGCTCTTACTAGTGACGAAGAAGAAATTTTAAAGTTTGGATTGATTATGTCATACCGCCGAAAAAGCCCAACAAGACTGACATATTAGCCAACTTTGAACTTATCAGCCACTGCTTACCGGAGAATCTGAAAGAGAAGGGCATAGCTGGAGAGATGAGATCACATCTTGCCCATCTGGCCAACAATTACTTAATGATAAGCAATTCTTCTGCAACGGCGCTAAGAAAACATGCCACCTTAAGAAGACTGAAAAAGAACTCGGATATTCATAACACGAACAAATAAGTGATATGGCGTTGTTATATTAAACCGTGAAGACTACGTTAAGGGTGTCAGTAAAATTTTAGCGGATGAAAAGAAGTTCAAGAAGCTTGAATCGGATCCAAAGTTAAAGCGAGAACGGTCCCTGTAAAGATTCCTGCGGGCTCTGATACTCTGGGATACTTATAAGCTTGTTTATCTCCGTGGTTCCCATACCCCGCGCATTTATTGTTTGCCTAAAATGCACAAGTCGTTCACCAGTATACCTTCCTTTCGCCCTATCGTATCTTCTTGTTACCTATAATTACCAATTGGCTAAATTTCTGTCTGAAGTTCTTTTCCCTTATGTTCCTCACGTTCACTCCACTAAAGACACATTCACTTTCGTAAGCGAGATTAATAAGGTAAGTAAGGGTGTCAGCGAGCTTGTTTTGGATCCAACCTTAAATGGAGAAGGGACCCTGCAAAGATTTCTGCGGACTCTGAAAAATGTAAATTTTATTTGGGAGGATACTTGTCATTTGTTTATCCCCGAGGTTCCTTTAAAACGCGTATTTATTGCTTCACCAGTATACCTTCATGGCGCCCTATCATACCTTCTTGTTCCACCTATTATTACCAATTGGCTTAAGTCTGAGTTTCTTTCCCCTTTATGTTCCTCAAGTGCACTCCACTAAAGACACCTTCACTTTCGTAAGCCAGATTAATAAGGTAAGTTCTTAAGGTAAGTTTATCCATTCTCTTGGTTCTTGTAGTCTGTTCACTAACATAACTCTGAGCGAAACCATTGACATTGCTGTTCACAAAATTCTGGAAAATGATCGTGGGTTTAATATTAGTAAAGGTCAGCTAAAAAAACTGTTTGTGTTCGCAACGTCTCAAACTCATTTCCTGTATAATGGAAATAGTTTTGATCACATTGACGGAGTTGCAATGGGTTCACCGTTAGGAACAGCTCTTGCTAATCTTTTTATAGGTGTTCATGAGACCTCATGGCTTGACAGATACACAGACCCATAGTCTTGTCATCGCTATGTCGATGATATATTTTGTGTCATTAGTAATGTTGCGGAGGTGTCTCCGTTTCTTGAATTCCTGAACTCTAGACACTCTAATGTAAAGTTTACAGTCAAATATGAAGCTAATGGCCAACTACCCTTCGTCGATCGGCTAGTGCTAAGGTGAGACATTTTATACTTCTGCTTTTCGAAAGTTGGTCTGATAAGGACATTTCTACACCGTATTTACAAAGCAGAATATAACCGGCATTATAATTAAAGACTAATTTTCTGAACATCTAATAAGGAAATGCATTTTATCATTTCTTCATACTAAAAAAATGTCTTTGAATAGTGGAAGTCAGTGGAAAGGGAATGCTTAAGATTGTATTGCGCGTTTTTTAAGTTTCCCTATGTTGGATTTACGTCAAATCTTACTCATAAAAAACTTCGCGGGATAATGGATAAATATTGCAAGGGTTATCATGCTAAATTGGTCTTCACTTTCCTTAAAGTTAGTTCCTACTTCTCTCAGTTCCTCGTTGCACTGAAGGTAAATTCTTGTTGTTGTTGTTGTTCTTGTTGTTGTTGTTGTTGTCAAGGCCGTTTTCTCACAGGGTATTGTTAGTTTGACGACAGACATTTTTAATTCATGCATTATAACCATTTGCGTCGCGAAGATTTCTGACCGGTTTGGTAATTTCACGCCTGGAAGGTTTGCGCAAATTTTTGTTGCGGCATTCACCACGTGCTTCAGGTGATGGACAATAGTGCCCATTAGGGAGCTGTGAAACTTGCACTACGAGAACACACTAAGCCGAGTCTGGATTTCACGGCTTGCTTTGCATATCCCGTCTTCGGTCTTGGTCCAACGCTGGTAAGGTTGAAAATTAAGGCTTTTCCTTACAACCTCGTGACATTGCTTGGTAGCCGTGAGATAATCTGACCTCATTTCTGTAATGACGTGGAGGTATGATTCTTAAGATGAGCTATTGGTTTCCTCATAACATGTCTGAAGTATTAGCGCATGCTCTGCCACAGCCACTATTTGCAAGCTCTGTTCTCACGGACAAGACGCATACAGCCTTCCAAGATTTCAGATAAACCTACTTTAATTTTTGGCATCGTTCAAAAATATGGCTGCTAACAAGTTTGTTGTACCGTCTGTTGAGTCTGAAACCGTGCACCCAGTGGCGCAGCTTCGACAACAGCTGCAAGCAGACAAGCATGCAGCGGTATGCCAACCGATGTCGGCCGTAAGGACTGGACAGGACATACTTAAGAAGTTAACCGGATATGCGCGCAGACCCAGTCCAACTTTCAATTTGGCCTCAGTGAAAACTCAGTCGGTTTCCAGTTTGTTTGCGCGAGCCGAATATTAAGCGAGCTCCTCGTCAGGATTCTGCCTGGGGTCAAAGCTCCAGTGGCCTGCATGCAGCTCGTAAAATGAAGACAGGCACAGCACGCTAGGAACCGGGCTCATCTAGGGGTCAAATAAGAAGTTCAACTGCTCTCTTAGCCGGTAGAAAGTTTCAGTTTTGACTTAATTGTATTTCTTTCATTCTTCCGTTTGGTGGCAAAACTTATAATTTTCATGTTCGATATGTTTTGATTTTGCTGAATTAAAAATGTGCTACACTTTCGCGACTTGACGTTTAATCCACAAGAATCTTACGAAGCTTAGCAGTATTTAAATTGTATTTTTTACCTTTCAATATTTTAAACGAAAAAAAAAACAGTTGCATTCCTTTATTTCTCCACAAAGATATGCCAATCTTCATGATTTTCATCGACAAGTTTCCGCGAATACAGTGCATATGCGCCTAAAGAAAAATCCAAAATACTCCATGCACTTATGCTCTTCTCTGGAGTTGAGTTTGAAAAATACAAAATACTGGATAATATTTTGTAATGTAATAAATATATAAATATTTTGTAAATTTTGAAAATAATCCCTCGCAATGGGATTTAGCTTCATCTGCCAAGCCCTCAATTGGCTGTTCTCCTTGAATTTTGTTTGGCTGAACTTTTATAATCTGTGGTTGGCTGTGAATATGGACCCCTACATTTTAAAGGCCGTTGTCTTGATTGGTCTCTCCTTCTCGCTCAACTGTAACTCTGTTTCGTCGTCCTCTGTAGATGTTTCCGGTTGCTTGGTCGATCGAAAAGATTTCCGATTTCCTGAAAATCTTTGCCTTTGACATTTACCAAATAAGAACGCTGACCCAGTTTTTCTAATGCACCGGCTATATTTCCAAGTGCGAGCGACATCTCCAGGTTTGGATTTCGTTCTCGCGGCTTCTCCGACTCCTAGCGGCGACAGATCTACCTGATGATTTTGCTGCTGGATTTTTTGCTTTTATTCTGTTACTTGCCTTGCCACGTTTGCGTGATCTCCAAGAAGAGCTTCCGCTGTATGAATTTTTTGTTCGCCTGGCCATAAGCTTTTGTCTGGACTACATCCGATCCCAGCCGCAGGCGTGTTTTGCTAATCAAGAGACCAGCTTGCAATTCCTTACTTTCCTAAGCGAATTAGACAGCAGATTCTGCTTTGCCATTGATTGGCTGCATTACGGGTCGGTGAGTATGACTCCAAACTCCCAATTCAGGGCGAAGTTTTTTTAAACTTGAAACAGTTAAACTGAGTCCCTCCATCCGCTGCAAGAACGACTTTAGGTATGACGTAGAGGCTATGACGCTTCTTGCACATCCTTATGACATCCTTGGCCTTCGATCGATTTCCCAGAAATCCGAATAGATTACCGTGACTAAGCAATTTTTTCTATGAGCAATGAAGATGCCCAGTCCTATTTAGCTGCATGGTCTTGATAGCACAGGATCACTTGTTGCAGGTTGTGCTTGCGAAGATGAAATCTTTCATTTCCGCGCTTGTTCCTGGCCAGTACAGAACATCTCTGGTTTTTTAAAACATGTCTCTATATCGAGATGACTAGAGTGCATTCTTGTGAGTTTATTTCAGCGCATTGTCTTCGGGATCACGACGTGGTTTACGCGAAATACAACTTCATTGCGAACAGCAACTTTGTCCCGAAATGTCCATTATCATCCTATCCCTATTGCAACACCCTCTTTGCTTTCCGTCCAGCCATTGAGGATCGTCTTTTTGAACTTGGTTGGGTTGCACCTCTACGCCATTTGCTTTTCAAGTTTAGGCAAACTACTCCTCTGTCACTCGTACCAACTCCATAGCATTGATCTGTACTACTTCTTAACATCCATCACATCGTCTTTCGTGAGATCAGTTGACATGGAAGTCGGCAGGTAAGCTCTAGATAACAGGTCTACGAAGTCCATAAACGTTTCCTTTTTTAAATCAACTCCTTTAGCGGATACAGCTTTAGCGAAAAGCACTGCAGTCTTTTTGGCGAGGCTGCTAAAGACTTGCTGAAAATTTTGGTCAGTGGCTTGTGATCACTATGAACTCTCACGCGAACGCATCCATAGATGTTTTGGTTGAACCCTACATTTCATAAACTCTTTTATGCTGAAAACCTTACACATGCTAAGCAAGGAGAAACAATTTGTAAATCTAATAGTAGATTTTAATATTAACATTTTAAATTATGACAATAATATCGAAAGATTTCACTTTTATGGCGCGATGAGTTGTAATTTCTTTCCAGCCACTAGTTCTGCACGCTCCCACACACTCATTGGCAACATTTTTACTATGGTTCAATTAGTGGAAACAAACCTAGTAAAATATCTGATCGTTTTCCGCAATTCTCGTCTTTAGTGACTACAATTTTAAAGGGACGGAAAGCTAGGCCTACCAAATTTGGTCGATCACTTTAGAGAATGCAAATTTTTGGATGAAATTAAAAGAGTAGATTGGGCATCTTTAACTGATAAAAATCAAATTGTAGATATCTCAATGGAAAATTTTAAATTTAATTCTAAAATATAGGACTCCTGTACTTCGTGTTACTCGTAAAAAGGTAATATTACCAGAGAAGCCTTGGATTACTCGGAAGTTGGTGATGTCGATGCAAAAAGGGTGTCTATGTACAGAAGAACTCTACCTGCGGACAAACGCAGCAGGCACCAAGTCCGGATAAAGGAGGAGGTTTAGATCTCTGCCGAGGAACTATAAAAACTAAGCTTTTTTAAAGTTTCTAGATATCTTGCTACAGCATCCGGGGAAACCGATGAGCCAGCCAAATCTGGCCCGGGTTCTGATGCAAAATTAGCTACGGACCACTGTCCTCGTAGTGAGATGAAAACGTTGCTCACACCTAAACGCCTGATTACGGTCGGAACTTTGCATGTTATCACGGACCTCCAAGTTGGTCATCCAAAGATGATTGCTCGCGAAATGACAAGACTGAAAATGCAAGTTACCGCGTTCTCTGAACTGCGTTAAACCGGAAACGGATTGATAACGAGCGAAGTACCAAATAATGATGTCAAAATGCAGAAGGCGATAAGCGAAGGTGCTGGCTTTCGGCTAGATGAGCGGCTCCGAAAAGCTTCCGTTCCTTTCAACCCATCTCCAGTCGCATAGTTATTCCCTCCCTAGCAGGAACAATCTTCATGCATCTCGTTGCTGTCCATGCACATACTTAAGTAAGCACAACCGGAGGCCGTACTTGGTCGCTTTTCATTTGGAAATCCAAACGATGATGGTTTGAGATTGCTGTCGTTTGCTTCCGACTATGACCTTGTTGTGGGAAATAGCATTTTCTGCCACCACGAAAGCACCAGCTCTCCTGGCGAGCCCCCAACGGCAAGGGTTGCGCTACTTTAGATTATGTACTCATAAATAGGAGGTTCCAGTCGTCCCTGTACGATGTGAGGGTCAAAAGGAGCGCCGACTGTGGGTCTGACCATCATCTTGTTTGTACAAAGTTGATGCTACACTTAAAGCGAGCGCCTGAGAATGATCACCCGCCAATGCGTGAGTGGTCCAAGCTAGTTGAATACATCGTACGAGCAGAATTCCAACTAGAGCTAGGAAACAGATTTGCGTTACTAGAGGATTCTGACGATGTTGTTATTGCAACAGAGCATTTCACGGATACTATAATAAAAACAGCAACAGAGTACTGTCCCATTGTACGTCGGCTAAGACGCCCGTGGATAAGCCAATCTAACTCTAATAGATCTAGCCAAAAATGCATTCCACGGACGGTACCGGGAGATAGTTATGGAAATAGAGAATGCCGCAAAATAAGCCAAGGAGACTGTGTATGGTAATAAGGCTAAACCAGTCCACCAGGTAAAGCAACACGGACATTCTGATCAAGCGAGAAGTGCAGCACAGAAAACGAATCTCTTCAATTCAGAGCGATCCAAGGGTGCTTGCTACAGTTGTGGCCAGGACCACAAAACCGATGTCTGCCGGTTAAAGGACGTTTCATGCAATTACTGCAAGACGAAAGTACATTTGCAAAAGGTATGTCGAAAGCAGATGAACACTGCTAAGACCAGCCCTAAACAATTCCTGAAGTGGATTCAATTTGTCAATGCTGTAACAGCAGACCAAGAGGCTTCTCCCAAGCTGGAAGTAGCCATCGTTATTAAAGACCGTGCACTACTGATGGAGTTGGATACAGCAACCACAGGCAACTTCATATCAAGAAAGCACTTGGAAGATCTCGGTTGTCCTTAACTAAGTAAGTATTCCTGGCAGTACGAGCCTGCAAGCAAGCATGATCTGCCGGTCCTGGGAACGTTCTTAGCTTCGACCACCTCACCGGAATCGAAAGAGAAGCATAACATACTATACACGGTTACGGAAGTTCAAGACCTCAATTTTTTGGACCGCTCCGCAACAAAACAAATGGGGATTTCGATTGACAAAGTTGTACGTCGCAGTTAATCTTGCAAAGGAATATTTGATCACCTCAAACTTGATTGCAAGTTACGTGATCGATGTCACAAGTTGTATGAAGAGTTTCCAGAACTGTGGAAACCAGAACTGGGATGCCTGAAAGACTTCTAACTGGATGTAAAGTTAAAGCCGAAAGCTAAGCCATTATTAAGAAGCCTTGACCATTACCATGTGGCATCGAGGACAGCATCAATCAAGCGATTGAAGAAGGGGTCGCCAGTGGAATCTGGGAACAAACACAGTTCAATGATTACGGAACTCCTATCGTACCGGTCAAGAAGCGATTACACGGACTGGAGATGCCTTCAATTCGAGTCTGTGGTGACTACTCCGTCACAGTCAAACAGCAACTTGAGTATTATCGACATCCCCTGCCTCTCCTAGAGGATCTCATGTGACGACTGATAGGCGGTTATGAATCTACCAAGATTGATCTGGGTGATATTTACAACCAGATCAGATTAGCACCTAGAAGACAAAGACTTAGCACAAGAAAGAGAGTGCTATCACAGAAGAGGCTACCATTTGGGAATAAGTCGACATCTGGATATTTTCAGCAAATTATGGACCAGCCAGCCTAAGACTTTCCCGAAACTGCCGTCTATTTGGACGACATACTGGTGCGTGGAAAAACGGCAGAAGACCACCTCTCAAATCTGAAACGGCTACTGCAAAGACTACCCGAGAAGGGGGCTCCTTTGACAGCTGGAAAAGTGCACGTTTGCACAGCCATCAACGGAATACTTGGGCAATCTGCTTTCACAAGACGGCATTGCGAAGAGACCTACGGTCAACGACGTTCTGCTAATGCAGGCGCCAACAGACTTGTCCACCCTGAAAGCTTGCTTGGGATCCGTACACTTCTATGCTAAGTTTCTGCGTCCTGACTTAGGCAGCTTAGCTGAACCACTGTACCGTTTTACCAGGAGGAACGCCCCATGGACTTGGAGTGTTGTACAAGAGGAGGCATTCCAAAAGTTGAAGGAGCTACTGTCATCGGAAAACGTGCAGGTTTACCATAGCAAGGATTTGCCGATATGGTTTGCCTGTAATGTTTCTAATGTCGGTATCGATGCCGTTCATTTTCACCAGTTCCCTGGGGGGATCGCAAGCCCGATTGCCAAAATGGGGCCGAAACATTAACAGACGCACAGAAAAATTACAGCGAAATCCAGAAGGAAACGCTAGCTATAATCTTTGGAGTGAAGAAGTTCTATTAGTGACAAACTGATAGAACTTCTTCAGTCCATTATAGCTAGTGCTAGTCTGTGGTCGAAGATTCACGCTATTCAAAGATCATCGACCGATGTGGGCGATATTTGGTCCGGGAAAGAAACACCAGCCCTGGCTGCAAACAGGCTCGCCCGTTGGGCGCTCATGTTGAGCCGATGCGACTAATCCATAGAGTACAGAAGAACTGCTGATCATGCGAACGCCGACGACTGAGAAAGTCGCCTACCTACGAAATCAGATCCTCTGTTCGACGGGGAAGAAAGTGAAGATGAAGCGGAGATGGTGTTCTCAATGAAGGAAATCAGTGAGAAAATAGAACCAGGAAACCATTCCTCACTGAACCACTACACTGAAGCGGACCCGGTTCTGTCAACAGTGCGGCGTTTTACACGTGAGGCCTGGCCTCCAAAGGACAGTGACGAAGGTAGCGTTATGCAACGCTATCACTGGATTGTAGATTCAATATCGATATGCAATGGATGCCTGATGTTTGGGAAGCGTGTTGTGATACCATCCACGCTGCAACTTCAAGTAATAGAGTACTTGCACTCGAGGCATTTGGGATGCATCAGATGAAGCAGTTAGCCCGGACAGCCGTAAGCGTAACAAAGATATCGCAGCCACCTGGCGACACTGCGTACCCTGCGGTGAACACAAAATAAAGCTCCAAAGCCTGCAGTTCACCCTTGAATGTATCGTGAAAAACTGTGGAGCCTCTTTGATAGGGACCAAGTCATAAATTTTATGGGATGCAAGTGGCTGGTATTGACAGATGATTATTGATATGACACGCGCCTTGACAGCCAAGGCTACGACTGAAATATTGGAAGATTTCGCCCACTTCAGATATCTACACATGATAGTTACGCACAAAGCGACTAGGTTTCTTTCCAAAGAGTTCAAGTTTTGTGCAAAGAACGAGGTATTATTCACCTCACCGGTGCGCCCTATCATTCGGCAACTAACTAAGCAGCTGAGCGACTAGTGCAGACGTTCAAGCAGGCTCTCCGAAAGTTACGTCTTCCTCTAGGGAGAGCTTTTCAAGAGTTCCTGATGCAATATCAACAATCTCCTACTTCGAATAAGTACTCTCTGAGTGAAATGCTGAATTCACGCCAGCTGAGAACCTAGATCGACACTATACTGCTATCTCCCGTTAACAATGCGCAAATGGAAACAGGCAAAGAAAGCCGTATAAGATCAGGTAAAGTAGACGGTTGCTCAACTGGTTCACTCCTTTAATTTCGGTGATCCAGTTTACGCTCTCTATTTTTGCCCTCGCCGAGATCAGGAGCCGAGGTGGGTACCATCAGTCATCACAAAGTGAAACGGCAATCGGACTTATAACGTAAAGGTTTGGCCAAGAGGACTCTGCTGGAGAAGACACCTGGAGCAACTCCAGCGACGGTACGTCACCGACAATGACATATGCTGGGTAGACTCTGGTGCATGGTTCGGTGACAACCATTAAAGACGTGGCCCAGGAATCTAAGTCTAAATCTACGACACAACAGAGCAGAGAGGCCAATCATCTTCCAAAATACGAACGGACCACAGAGCTATCCAGCGGGGATGAAAGACCGCGCAGATCCAAACGCACTATCCGACCACCACGACTTCTCTGTCCAGCGTGTTGATGGACTGTTCAGGTGGGGAGGTGTCGTGGCAACGGCAACGCACGAAGATTGATAACTCCATGGGGTTAAACCGTGCACTTTTGGGAATTCGTACAGTGACTTTTGGGAATTCACGCTAGCACCACTGGGAATATATTTCCAAGTAAAGTGTTGGAAAATCGTGCAGCTTGGGAATGTAACGGATTATTCTAGAAGCTTTTAGTGGTGCTATATGAGCGGAAGGTTTAGGTAGTTGTATCATCTTCTGTTAGAGAAATATGATCTCTGAAAATGCAACATGGCTGATTAAAAAAAACAGAACATGTTCTAATATCACGCAGCGAAATGCGGGAGACGCGAATTTCAGTATGACCATCTCCATAGGAAAGTCTCCGTTCTAACATAACACTGGTCAACAAAATGGAACTTTTTGTTCTCATCATGAATAAAAATATTTTTTTCTGGATAAACTTTTTACTCTGATTCCAAATATCTATTTAGTTTTTCTCTATCACGTACACATTTTGAGATAAGGGCCCCTCTTATTTTGCAA
>QQSS02165174.1:0-15421 GCA_003687565.2 Craspedacusta sowerbii | reverse complement strand
TAGCAATGCTGAAAGCGGAGCCATATCTACGGTGCCCGAGGGAGACCAACGAAAATAGAAATAACAGGGTGGCGCATCAGCCCCTCTAAGAATAGAGACTGACTACCTGGCTATCTACTACAGTGAGAGCGTCACGCTGGAGCGTCCGTTGCAGAAGCTGTACCCCCTTGAAGTCAGCTCAGAAGGGAGGTCTGCTGGACCTGGTGCTTCGGATTGGGAAACCTCATCGAGCAGACAGGACGGGGGGCCCAATTTGGCCTCTACGTAACATGGTTTGAAAGGTTTTGACGAATATTTAAATCTAGCCACGTCGCGGGCTTGCAACCTTCCTCGGAAATCGAAACGCGCTGCTGCTCGGGACAGTGACTAACTTCGCAACCACGCGAAGCAAATTTAAGCATTTTTAGTTAGAATTAGCTCGCAAACGCGAAGACGTACGAAAAGAAAAAAAGAACTGCAGATCGAGGCGAATGCGTTTGCGAAGAAGCACGAAAGGAAAAAATGTGCTGATCGAGGAGAATGCGTCGGGGAACAAAGACGAAAAGAAAAAAGTGCCGATCGAGGCGAATGCGTTGGGGAAGAAGTACGGGGAATAAGAAAACGCGAGCTGTGTACGCGCTAGTTCTTTTCGATGAAAGTCCTATCGACTAAGGTTTGTCTTTAAGGGTTCTAGACACTCATGTCTAGTTCACACTTCTACTCATAGACGCTCGGCTAATTACGGGGGAGGGTAAAAGGCCGCGTGGCTATTGACCCGAAGGACCCGCCGCCATCTTGACAAGGCGTCTAGCGTAAAAGATAAAATAAATCCATCTCAAGCGTTTCTCCACCGTTTCTTTTGTCCTCGCACACCACGCGTTTGCCAACGTTTGCTAACGTAATGCGCCGGCATTCCAATGGAAGTAACGACGTTCGCGGACGTACCAGTGGGAGTTGACTGCTCCGCGCACATCCCATGGGAGCCAGCAAGTAACTAGAGCATACAATAATTGGTGGGATAAATACTGCGTCATGCGTAAAGCATCTCCTAAGTATGAATGGGCAAAACGCTTCTATTCTTTTCTTTATTATCCTGGTGATTTATTTCACCACTCGCATTAGCTTTATCGTCGTCAACTTAAGGCTTTGTCCAGCAGATAGTTAAGAACTTCATAGTTTTGCAAGGCCTTCCATCAATCCACGGCCGCCTTCGGATCTATTCACCACAACTTGGATGCTCTTGTTCTTTATGAAGTAAAGATGCAGCCTGTCTCATATCGCACGACAACATACAATTGAATCAAGGCCACGTTTTAAAATTCTTCAATTTCTGGCGTTTGCCCCAACGCGATGCTAATTAGCAACTTGGTGTAAAGTGAAGACTTAATGACATTGCTAACTATAAGTCGCAGAATGACATGGCCAACTGCAAAGCTCGGGACAATTTCTCATTACAGTTATGTTGGTACGGCCAACATTATTGAATACAAGACTCGTGTCACACGCGCAGCAACAATTGAATTCGGTCAAGTTTACTTGCCTCCTTTCCCCCAAGTCCATGTGCGCCTTGCGTTAAGCTCAAGGGATTTGTGGCGTGGATATGGGAGTCGAAGTGGCAGGTGTCCAAAACCGAAACGCTTCTGCAATGGGGATAGGGCGGGACTTGGAGATTTGAATAAATAGCGATGTAACTTCCGACAAATCTTTCAGTATCAAGAGCATGCACAAGGGATCTTCAAAAAGAAAGGAAAATATCGCAGCTTCCATTTGAGCCATTCACGCGATAAGTCCTTTGCTTCGCTAACGAAGAAAATGGGTAATTTGCAACAAAGGGAACACAAGATTTTATAACCTTCACAGTTTTGCACGCTTTCAAACTCTCTTTACTTTAATTCAAACAACATTTTAAAGCCATTCACAAGCAAGATTACAATAGCATCATTCTAATAAACAATACAACAAAAACAAGAAGAAGCGAAATGTAAACCACAGAAAAGCTCTTGTTTAAACGCGTTAAAAAAGAGCTTTACGTCAAACTCACGACATGGGATTTTAAGTGAACTTTGAGAAAAGGCGAACTAATTGCATATGCGCATGCCTTAGCAAGAAAACTTCGAGACAACTACGACCAATAAAAGAATGAGTCTTAAGCAGAGGTATACATACATTTGATAGAGCCTTATAGAAGGAAATCAATTTATTAAGTCAATAAACGATGGTGATCAACAAAAACAGGGGTAAGCAACTGACCTAAAACTCGGCTTGCTAGATCATGACACGAAATAAAATCGACTACAGCTACACGAGCATTCTCCGACATAACTAGTAACGTCCACAACGACTGCAACGTGTTCCACCCAGACGAGACAGATTATAAAAAACAAACGAGCAATAGCAACAAGGTCAGGTCGATCTCTTGGAGAAACATACCTCACCAAACAACACAGGAATTTCGACCACAGAGCAAACAAACGCATTCAGTCACGCCGGCCTTTACTTTTAAATATAACG
Organism: Craspedacusta sowerbii; assembly: GCA_003687565.2. Taxonomy (NCBI): domain Eukaryota; kingdom Metazoa; phylum Cnidaria; class Hydrozoa; order Limnomedusae; family Olindiidae; genus Craspedacusta; species Craspedacusta sowerbii. The sequence continues at coordinate 12,931 of QQSS02165174.1, read as the reverse complement.
CCGAAAGCACACGCCAGAGCTGTCCCGTTGCATCCTAAAACAGCCATTTCTGCAGGTTTCTCTACAAAAGACTGCTGACAGAAACAAATACGTATCTTATTGGTCGCGAAAAAAATGACATTACGTAACAGAATACAGTGGAGCTTTCATGGCTTGGAAACGAAATACTAAAACTTGCGCAAACCTTCTACACCAAATAAGAGTCCCACAAGCAACAGGCACCAACGCGGAGATTTTTAGAACGAGAAAAAGCTATCGTCGCTTAGCAGCTATTGAACAAAATTTTCGCCACAAAATAAACACAGTTTAAAAAATGAAGGGGTGGCATTAGCAAGAACAAGAGACCTACGTGTACGCCTTAAATTATAGATATATCGCCTGAGCGACATCAAATCTTCTGATTACTAAATCGTCCTACTCTATCGCTCACAAACAACTCGCGCGGTAAACTTCAACTCTCATCGACAAACTTCACGCCTATAGCGACGACATAGACAGTAGGCCCTATCAAATTTATGGAATACATGAAAGGCCTGATGACGAGCTGGTTATAATGAGAGGACTGGGGTCCAGGTTGGAAAGACAATAGATCATTGGACATCCGTTACATTAACACAGACGTCTACAAATCCGCTCGGAAGAACCTCAAACAGGAGTTGTTTTGTCAGCGAAGTCACACCGCTGCTGGTCACCCCTAAAACACTCAAAACGCGCATGTGCTAAAAACAGAGCGAGCATTATCCTGAATAAGAACATGGCGAGAGAAACATACAGGCCCAGATCACGAAAAGACTTTGCTACCAAAAGAGGACACCTGCCGTAAGGTACCAGTTTCGCAAGTCTTTTAGAATTCTCTGCATTTAGATTATTGCGCACCGCGTAGATGGACCAGCTGCCGCTTTAAGAAATTGATAATCATACCCGAAAAGGTGCACTGCATATGACACGGCTGCTGCCGAAAACAAGAAAACGAGGCGGGGATTATGCGACTTAGATCCATATTGATCTTTTCCGAGATCAGATGGAGTTGGGAAAAAAGGAAGAACTAAGTCAGTAAGAGCTGGTTTATATTAATTTCCTTCTCTGGTGACGATGATTAAAGAAATTTTATTTGAATAGAATTAATGTTCGATGTTCGTCTAAAGATCGCAGTAATTTGAACATTGGAAAATCATTTACGTCTGGAATGTTAAGCCGAAAAAAAGTTAGGCAAGGGCTACAAGTTGTTAGTTCTCGGCGCTGCGCAACAAGATTCATCTGAATAACAAAAAGGACTGAGGATATATAGCAGAAAAATTACACGAAAGGCAAAGAAATATATTGCTTGCGGGACCCGGGCACTTAAAATAGCATAGTAGCCTTTCGGCTAAACTGGAGGCCACGATAAATACGGTCTCTTTAAATAGACTCTATTTCAACGCGCGACATCTGGAAGTCAAGGTACTTGCAGGGACAAGTCGGCTCACACCTTGCTATGCGATGCGGGCCAGCCAAATACCTTGCAGAAGTAGTAAGGCACTCCTGCACAGAGTCAACAGCCCCAGCACGGCTTCGTTACCTGGTCAAAAACGACGGCCTTAAGCCGGCCGGCATGCTGGTGACGTTGTTAGCAGCGCCCTGCCTAAGGAAAGCCTTAGTGCCGCCGAGCAGGTGGTTCGACAAGGATCGAGTCCGCTTCTGGAGGGCCGTCGTCAGATACGTCTGCTGGACAGGCCGGTGCGTCAGGATCTTGAGAGCCTCCTCGACGGGGAACCATCGCCGCTCTTTCTTCTCCTCTAAAAAAAGGAGCAGGTCAGTGAAGCTAGCGTGGCGAGGAGCAAATCAGCTCTTTCTTCAAGCCTCGAATGGAAAAGATAGAAAGCTCAGAGCAAATAAAAAGAGTTCTTTATTCCCAAATACGCAAAAAAACAAGCTGCAGTTGCAAAGCTCGCGCAAACAATCTATGAGCTCTGCTAGAACGAAAAAAACAACAACAACAACAACAAAAACAGTGAACACCTTAGCTACCTATTAAACATTTGAGTCCCCACTACCTCACAAGACGAACACAATTAGCGATTTGCAGCTTCTGCTTCTGTGGGCACAGAGGAAAAACCTCATTCCTAAGAACCTGATTTCGTGCACTATAAATCAAGCTCATACAAGCCACACAGGCAGACCGTATGTGACCTACCTTCGAAATGACTACCCTGAGTTAACTTTGACACCGGGACGGGTTAGGGGCGGTTGGGCGGAATAAAAGTATCTAGTTTTCACAATAAATGTCTCAAAACGTTAAGAACAATGTATTGATGGCGAGTGCTAGAAAAGATCATACCCGGCTTGCCAGGTCAACAAGGAAAGCAACGCAAAGACCATCAGCCACTATCGTCAACCCAAGCTTACCACAGGCTTCCAAGGGAACCCGGTTCAGGTCAAGCTCCTCGGTGACAATCAAGGAATACACGTATGTCCGGGTTTTCGCTGCATCATTCTAAAGAGGTACAGAATACATCCAAGAAGATACTGAGAACTCCGGCTGGCCAACACGGCCAAATAAAAAAAATTGGCAGTTTCATTTTGCGCCGAAAAGCAACAAAAAACTAATAGACTAATAGACAACGTCAACATATATATATACATATATATATATATATATATATATACATATATAAATATATATATATATTATTTATGCATATATATATGCACATTATTTACATGTATATTATAATATTATGCATTATATATATATATATTATTTATGCATAAATATGCGTATTATTTACATGTATATTATAATATTATGCATCTTATGCATATTATTTACATGTATATAAATAATACATAAGAGCAAAAATCGAGTCTATGTGCTACAAATTAAACCTAAAAACTAAACCCGCTAATCTCCAACGGCCGTACCATAAAACAAGCCCCTGTTTATAGCGAAACGCACCCAACAACAACAACAACAACAACAACAACAACAACAACAACAACAACAACAAACCTACCTGAAACAGCCCCAAGAAGTGACAAACACGCCCTTTCACGCCAGCCTAAAGAAGAGGAAGAGCCCTCAAAGGAGGGAGCAGAACCAAGATGAGGAGCGTGGCGCTGCTGAATCGGAAGCTTAACCTAGCGACGTAGAAGTGGATCTTGATAGGGAGCCAGATGATGGAATTGTTCTGCAGGGTCAAGCTGAAACAGCTTATTTACGCTTAAACCCGGTACCAGCGGATAATTATGGTCATTATTAATACATAAATTACTATTTATGTTATAACCGCGCAATGAGCTAGCGGATAAACTCGCGGCGAATAAGAGAAAAGCTCGATGGCGCATGGAAGTCTTACTTATCAGGTCGCCAATGAAAATGCAGCGTTTCGTGGTGCAAAGCATATAGTATGCACCTCAGCTAACAAACACATACAGCGAACGGGATAGACTAATTACGAGGAGCCTTGACACGTGGTGTCGATAACGTTTTGCATACGTGAAGCACGGCTAATCATGAGCGTGTATGATGCACGTATTCATATATGCGCCACATGGTTGGCCGGCGTTTCCTTACTGATTGCTATTTAACGAGCAGCTATTTCTTGAACTTGAATTTTTATTATGTGCTTAGTATAAGTAAGCGTCCAAAATGTATGTAGTCAGACCGTGTTCAAGCCAGCAGCATCAACAAGAATTACTCGAGGCCACTGGCTTTCTATTCGTTTTTATCTACGTCAAACAAGGCCTAGAATTATTTTCTCTACGCATGGCATGTCTGAGCAAGGATGATAAAACTGTATTTCCTCGCTTCCCAGACTGGTGGAAGACGATGACTGCAAGCTCAGGCAATGAGACCTGGCCGACAAGCCAAACTTGAACTGCAATCGAAGCTAATTAGCTATAGACTTGTTTACGTATAGATCAGAAAGCACGTGCATGTTACCTAGACGGCAGGCAAAGGTATACCAAAGTATGGCACTATGTCAAGCCTATGCATACCTGTCGTGGTCTCATTTAAACAAATTACCTGGGAAGACAGGAAAGTCAAGGGAAAAACTCTCAATGCACTTAATCGTGCCCCTCGCAAATTTCAACATCTTCCTTCCACGCAATGTCGGTCATCTAGGTCTGTTCGAAACAGCGAAGTCATATGTGTATTTAATTACGCACATCAATTCGCGTTGCGCAGTGCAATTTCGCAGGTACTCTCAGTGAGATCAAAAACCGCAAAATCGAAACCCATCTCACTTCAGATGCAAGCTTTGACGGCGCGTTAACGAGACTAGTCAAAGACCATTCCTCGAAGTATGCAGTACAAGCTGAAATAATTGAAGTCATGAAGTAGGAAAGCCGAACGCTACTTAGAACTAATAAATAGGCCAGCACCAATCAAAGACTGGCAGTGCCGCCATGAAATAATTTCAAGCAAGTCAACAAACCGGCGAGCTAGGCGCAGTCCCATCTTATTAGAGCGAACCGCTATGCCGATATTGATTAAAGAAAGGTGGCAGCAAACAAAAAACTTCGCCCTGACCAGCAGAGAAGCTTGTTTTTTAGCGGCTTACACGTCACACAGGCTCATCGCCAGCGTTTTCCTGAATACCTAACAAACAACTCTCCGAAAATGCTGCCTGGATCCTGACTGAAACAATGCATCGTGCCGCGTGTTCACCCATACACGCACACACACATACACAGACAAATACACACAAACGCACAGATAAACAAACGCACTGAATGAAGACGGTGCGCAAACTAGACATACCTCCTCTAGGACTTCACGCACAGCTGCATTCCTAGCCTCTTCGCCTTCCTCTATGCATCCAGCCGGCACGACCCACCTGTCACGGTGCTTTGAACTGCTCACAAGCAGAACCTGATACGAAACATACCCATTAAAACATTAGCCACGGAGAAAGTACCAAAAAAAATCTTGGGCACGACAACCGACGTGCATATAATTAAATCCAAAAAAAAAGAAACTTAAAATATGACCAGTAAAGAAGAAAGCGATTGCCTTCGATAAGGGGCAGTAGGCGAGAGCCCAAAGTGCTATAAACTTCATATGCCCTCGCACTTACCCAAGAGGACCAAGAGTCAAGAGTTTTGGTGAGGTTCCTACATTAATAGTTAATACGCATGGAACAGAAAGCTTATTAATTTAAAGCGTCTATTTAGTCGATTACAGTCGGGAAAATCGGGGACAGACTCACAGACACGAAGCTGCTTCTTCAGGCATGCGCACTCGGGCCAGCAAGACAGCTCGCTAGATGATAATTTGGTTCGCAAAGTTTAAAGCCAGCTTCAATCTAAAGACTGTTCAGCGTGCGAAACACTCAATGCGGTAAATTGAACGCTGCTGCAAAACCGCACACAAAGATGATAATTATTCTACAAAATTATGAATGCAGAACATTCAAAAACAAGACCTTGTTGCCTTGGTCCATTCTAGGACACTTGGCAGATCCAACGACGATCTCCATCCCACGCTAGGATCCCTAAACCTAACAGGGGGATAATGATGGAGTGGAGACGATTCATCATGGAGTTCTTTTCATATTAAACGACGAGGAAGCAAAGAAATAGCATTTATCTTTCCATTACACCCGTCTTGCCAACGCCAGGCTCAAACGCGATACTCAAAATGAGGCCCATCATGAGTCATACTTTACTTTCCACAGGTAGCCAACAAGCTACCCTTTTACAATGCTCGCATTACTTTATTGATCAGAAGTTAGGAGCAAGCACCTAGACATTCTAGGGGGTATACAACGCACTACTTTCACCTACACTCTACACTGCACCACAATGTCAGATGCCAGAGACTTCATATCCCATGCTATGTAAGTAAATCGACAAATGCATTGAGCAATACAAAAAGCTGGCTAAGGCATTCAAAAGTTTAATCAAATATAAAGTGCGAATCTAAAATTTGCATAGACGATGTCTGGCCAGAACCTTGGAATACGCAATGAATGTAAGCAGGTGTCTTTTTTCAAATAAATCAGCTGAATTTATCTATCTTTCGTAGCATCAGCTATCTGCAAGTAAAACTCAAAGCTTTGATAAGCACCCAAAACAGCAAAAGAAAAAAAAAATTAATAAAAAATTAAAAGAGGATGATGCAATGAGGACTATTAATGAGAAGAATAAATGAAGAAATCGGTCACTTTCATAAGCGACCAGTGAAAGAACTGCAATACCGATTTTTGAAGCAGTATAAAATTATTCTACTTTGACAGACATACGAAAAAAATGTTGTTAATGCAGGCAGATGAAAAGGAGCATATATAGGCAGGTAATGGTAAGTAATTCTGCGTGACCATAGAAAGTTTGAAGCAAGACTTTCCTGGACTAGGAAGCAGGAGACAGTTATGAATATGAGGAGCCCTAACGCGATGTTACAAACGTATTAGTATGAGCACCTCGAATAGCAATAACAATAATAATGGCATTGTTAAACTTTATCTTTGACACCATGCAATTTCCTTCTGTTGTACTGATTCTGCTTCACTGAAACAATCAAACCAAAGAAAAAGAATACTCTCTTTATGCTAAGTAGAAAATTACCAGGCAGATTTCGTTACAGCTTTACCATTGCCAAAAGATGACCTGACTATGCAGCGTATTAATTTGCTTTACATAACCAGGCACCCATCTATATAGTGCATGCAGTTTATTTACAGAACCAATAACAGCTTATTTTATTTCCAGCTTTTATTTTGATCCCAAAATATACCTCCAGTATAAAAAAATTTAGAGAACTTTTCTTGAACAAGACCTGGTCAGCACTTTTACAAAGCAGGAAAAAAAACAAACACGAAAAGGCTCCGCATAATGCACTTCTGCTTTAGCCTGGCCAGTCAAAGCAAAGATCCCTAGGGCAACTTCCTGTTGGGCATCAATTCCTCAGCTAGTTAAGCCGGCTTGACAATTAAAATAGCTGGCACAAGTCTGGCTGGATTTAAGCTGGATAAACAACAAAAGATAATCAATCTGCACAAGCAAAAGGATAACCATGGTGACTCCAAGTAGTTGCTTGGCCAGTTAAGACTGCAACCAAAGGTCTCTGACGAGTCCCTTGGCCGGGACGAAAGAAACGTACGTAAGGCTAGCCATTTTGACTATGGCTTAACTTAGAATAAGGTGCCTGATCTCCAATAACTCTGAAGAAGATAATTGGCATAAAAGCAAAGTCTAAATGAGAAATGACCTCAATTAGAGATTATTAAGGGCTATGAAAGGAATATTGGCCGCCATGATCAATCAAATACCCACATAGACATAAGTAGCCTAATTAACTTAGAGCTATCTTGGGTCCTGCATAGTTTCCCCAACCACAAAAACATAGGAGGCAGTGAGGGAAATCACATGGACATACCAACCACATTCCCTATTTTAAGTCTGTATAAAATTTTGTATAAAATGTTTAATAAGATAAGCATGCAAATGCCTGTTCTGAAGACTTTTCTGCACGCAAGCAGGCTCTTGCTTAGTACTTGCGATATAGTACTGTAAAAATCTTACTCAATCTGAGATGCAAGGGAAATGGCACTCCATGAAAATAATAAAATTCGGACCAGGCAGACAGCTATAATGCAGAAAACATAACTTGCAAATAAAGAATAAAGTGACATGTTCAACGTTAGAAAACTTTTGATAAAATTATGGTTGATGATCTTTGATCCATCAGCTTACTAAATGATTGCTTACTACATGATCGCTTACCTAATTTTCCAGAACCACATGTAAAACGGAGTCCCTGCTAATAACAATTCTTAAATTTTTTTTGCAAAGGGTCGAAAAACTGACTAGTTAAATAAAAGGAGCACATAGCCTAGAATACATTTGAGATGAGCAAATAATGAAAACCAATGTTTTCTCACATCTTCTCTAAATCATATAGAACGTTGCCATGCTATACAGTGGGCTAGGCAAAGAACATAGAGTTGATACCATAACTTGCTAGGAAATGGTATGGCCTAGATTTCTAGGTCAGACGTCAACTGCCCAACAACTTACCAAGTTTAACCCTAATGTGCGCACCATAGGAGCTCACTAAGTTCAAGACACAGTCAATAATGCTGCATACTGAAAATTCCACTGTTGAAACAAAAATCTTTATTTAAAATAATTCCTGGAGTGGAGTAGAACAAATGGAAGGGTGTCAATACGCATGTAAAACAAAGTTTGACAAATCTAAGGGGTACTAGGGGCTTCGACTGTAAACGCTCCGCAGACAACTCCACATATACAAAAGGCAAGGGGGAAAAAAACTTTAAAATGAGAGCAAGTGGTCCTAGTAAGGCTAACTGCAATCAACGCGCTAATTCTCCAATTAAAACGGGCAAACACTTGATAAAAATTATTTTAAACCACTTCGAAGGCAGACATACCTCTCGTTCTGTCTCGTCTCGGAAACAAAGACAACCCGCTCTTTGCTTGAAGCCTTCTTTGTCGTAAGTTCTGGCTCCTGGAGCTTTTTCTTTCATGATATAAGTCGGACACAAATCTCAGAATACCGATTTACACAGCTACTCGTTGCCGCTGAAGTCCACATCAGGTACAAACTATCGCTACCATAAACGTCCAAATGACGGCCGAGTTCAACGCAGCTCTGTTTTGTTTGCCCGATTTCCAGCGCAATTACCGACCTCCGTAATCGGGCCACTGGTTCATCCCGACATGGGATGGGGGAAGCCATTCCTTGCCACCGAAACGTGATATCAACTTATTGGAATTCAAGGTCGAAAGCAGATTTACTAGTTAAGCAGGTAGTACCGGTATGGTGCTGGTGTTACAAAGCCTGCAAACACAAGATAACGACCTAAATTAAGATTGATGCGGGCATCCCAGACTTGCCGACTTGCCCCAGTTCAATTTGGATGAAAGCATCAACAGGTCATTACGGTAACACCGGCACGCGATTCACTCGGTTGTGCACATTTCATGTCGCGATCACGAGACAAGCTTTCGCCACTTAGATATCCAGGTGGGTTGCGACCTTTATAAGTATTGCGCATTGGAAAACTGGAACAGTGTTACTCATCAAAGACTATTTACCCGCGCGGCTCCGCAGTCCGAGAAAGCTCCATTGATTTTTCTTCGTGTGACGCGGAACTCTTCGCCCAATCAAATTAGTAATTACCTTGCATGCCTTGGAGACGTGCTTCATAAAGCTGATGGATACCATGCACGAGGGTAGAACTTAAACGAGTTAACAAAAAATGGGTTACTCATCCATGATCAGCCTGACGTACGTTTCGTCCAGGCAAAGGGGGCTCGTCGTCTTAGACCTATCTTCAAAATTAAAAATTACTAGCTAATTAAGCGTTTTATGTCAATTTAAGATGTCAGCCATCATGTTAGCTAAGTGCTTGTCTCACTATGCGAAGTATAAGCTGCACAGCGTCATGGTTCTCGCATGTGAAGAAAAAAACAGCTCAATATAGTGCTTTTTGTTCAAATCCTTTGTCCTCAGTTTCAAATCTACGGATTTGATGCTGATTCTACTTTTGTTCTTCTGTGTTAACGAGTTTTCGCTTTCGTACCACTTTGTCGAACTTTCTCCCTTAACACTTGTTATCTTAAGATGTTGTTGATCTTCATATTCATTGGAAGTTTCTAAGTACTCGATCCTATTTTGCCTTTGTTGAATATTTGCCTTTTATTCTAGTAATCCCAGCACTTTGGCAAATAAAAAAGTGAGTCTAAATCCGTGTTGGTTTGCTTTCCGATCGGTGGTGGTTGGTTTTCCCATCGGGGCTAGTTAGTTTCCGATCGGGGCTTGTTCACTTTCGAGTTCGCTCAAGTCTAGCTTTCTCAAGAGAGTTTCATGGTGCTCACTTATCAGTCTGAAACTAGCCCTAAGTGTTTCAAGTCTACGCACTCAGCTTCAAACCTAAAAGATACCAAATACACAAATGTATTTTTCCCAACAAATGCATCGCATCAAAACAAACACATGATATATCATAACGTTCGATCATCACTGCGTTTATCGGAAAAGGAGACACCTTCTATGCCCGAGGCTAATACGTTTGAGGATGACACCTTGTGCCAGTCAGCGAGATATTAATAGGTGTAAAACAAGATAACAACAACAACAACAACAACAACAATATATAGCAAGCATATACAAAAATTACAGAAGAGTTATCAAAATATGTCACACAACAAGAAAGAGGGCTCTTCTTAGCAAAGCTAATCAGAGTTGAAGAGCTTCTCAAATGCTTCTTGACAGAAGTATGCGAAATCAAGATATAAAAGTAATTAAAAATCAACATCGTTCTTCTGTCACAGTTTATGGCAAATGCGGGTCGAGTGGTTTGATAAAGACAATAATATGCAGTTGTTTCTTCATTAGACAGAAACAACATGGAACATGCAGCTGTATATGATCTTAACCTTATACTTAGAGGTAAGGAGAGCAAATCATTGTCCTTTCTATATTGCTTTACTAGAACCGTGTTAATCCCTAAGTCAATCAACTTAATTAGAGTGTGTGGTCCGGCGACTTTTAATGATCTATCACCATAAATGAGGGTTTTTGTTCTGGGCACAAGGAGCTTTCTACGTCCGTCAATTCCCGTGCTTCTAGAATGAGATCGCACAGAGATAAGAGAGATTTTGGAGACATTGTCAAGTCACCACTTTACCAATCGTTCATGAACAGACATTATTTAGTTTTATTAGATCCTCAATCTTAAGAATTTGTAATTTAGCAAATAGGTTTGATGTCTGAGCTCTGTCAAAGATAGTCAGAAGAAATGATTATTCTAATCGTCTGCTTTTGTATACGATATTGTCTTTGAAGGACCGTTTACTAGCACAACCCCATACGAGGCATCCATATGTCAGGTGGCATTGAAATAGGATGTAGTTAGACTCTTAAGGGTATTAAACGGTACATAAGGGTGTACCCTTGATAATATTGCAGCTATTCTGGTCAGTTTCTTAGAGAGTTCTCTAACATGTGGCCTCCAAGTCAAGGATTCGTCAATCAAGACTCCTAGGTACTTTACTTGGTGGGACAAAAACAATTCTGTGCCTCCAGGACAATTGTGAGCCGTGAGTCAGCTTTTCTGCTAGCTGGCTTGACGAGGACAAGGTCAGTCTTTTTGGAATTCAAATGTAAGCCGATTTGCACATAGCCAATCAAAAAGACTTTCTAGGTCTTTAGTTAAGTACTTACGGATTACCTTTACCGACAATTCACATAGAAGGGTATTGGTGTCATCTGCGAAGTGGTGGTTTTCGAGTCCGATAGGCTATGTCGTAGGTCGCTGATGTAATATTAGGAATAGCAATGGACCATGCACTGAACCGTGTAGAACTCCGTACTTTATGTCTTGGCCTCAGAGTTAGTGAAGTCGATCATCACGAACTGCGTACGGCCGGTTAAAAGTGAAGTGGACCAATCATTAGTATGAGCTCGAATACCATAGTGTTCTAGTTTCTTTAATAATATGTTATGATTGAGCGTATCTAATGCCTTCTGCAAATCAAGGAATACTCCGCACGCAAACTTATTTTTATCTAAATTCGACTTAATTAACTCAGCAAGACTGACACGTGCGTGACTTGTGGAATGTTTTTTTTACGAAAACCAAGTTGTAACTCATATAGTAGGTTACATTTCTCTAGGTAAAAGTACAAGCGATTGTGCATTACCTTTTCAAGAATTTACTTATATTATGGACAAGTGCTAAAGGGTGGTCATTGGAAAGAGTTTCGGGTAATCCTGATTTATAAACGGAGATAACCTTCGCTAACTTTAATCATGTTGGGAAGCAAGCTTGTGCAAAAGACATGTTGACAATAGAGGACAAATGCTGCGCGATAACGTTTTTAGCTATTTTTAGCAGTCGCGTCGGTATACTATTTGGTCTTAAAGCTTTAGACATTAAAAGATTATCAATGATCTTGACTATTTCGATAGCGGTCGTGTCGGCAATGTACATGTTGCAACTGACATTGGAGATTAAGTAATAATTATAGCCTGGCTTTACCTTGATATTGCTATCAAGCAACTTGACAACAGAAAAGACGTATTCGTTAAATGCGGTTGCGATATCCTTAGGTCAGGAGGAACTGGATCCATTTGATGTTTCTGTGCCGGTAAGGTAAGTGTAAGAGAAGTGTAGAAATTGAAGTAAATAGCATAAGAAAAAAAAATGATATAAAATGATAATAAAATTAAAATTAGAAAATTATTACATATGCTATCAACAATTTTATAGCGAGTTTGCTTCACTTTTCTCCTTTTTGGTGCACAAGTCCGTGGGCTGGTTTTAGTGATCACTATATTCTTAGGAATTTTCATCCTAACTCAGTTTACTTGGCATTTCGCTAGCGAACTGGCAGCAATAAACTTTGGTAGTCATTAATAGAAAAAGCTGATCTTACTTAGCATATCTCTCATTTTTTAAGGAATTTTTTTCCTATATATATATATATATATATATATATATATATATATATATATATATATATATATATAAAACAATGTATTACAGTAGACTTGAACGGATGCGTAAATAAGATACAGCAGATACGTCGGACTCAAAGGCAGTATAAGCTAAAAGCAGTGATAGGAGTAAGGGGGATTTTTCGGTATAATCTAGTAGCCGGTAGATTAATGATGAGCTAAGGCAATTAGAAAGGTATTACTACTTATATATATATATATATATATATACAACACTCTTGATAAAACCATTGCAAGAATTGGCTTACATACATAGCACCACCTACAAAAATAACCATAGCCAAAATAAAGTCAAACGAAACCACTATGAGGAGAGCAGAGTTAAACAAACTAGAGCTCCACACAGAAAACGCATTATGAAATAATTTTCAGAAAAAAGAATATATTTTTCAGTTTTGACATGTTTCGACAATATCTTTTGTCATTTTCAATACATTTTAAGCTTCCACTTCATAAACAAAC
>QQSS02165063.1:0-15422 GCA_003687565.2 Craspedacusta sowerbii | reverse complement strand
GATGATGATGATGATGATGATGATGATGATGATGATGATGATGATGATGATGATGATGATGATGACGATGATGATGGCGACTATGATGATGATGATGATGATGATGACGATGATGATGGCGACTATGATGATGGTGATGGTGATGATGACAAAGATTACAATACTTTTAATAACAAAATAGGAAAAAAAAAAACAGAATTCGCACGAAGGAACCGGCAAAGTGCGAGTCGCTCGAAAACTAAAAGGTGAACAACGGTAACATCTGGGCTTCTCGAAACATAAAACGAAGGAACCGGCAACTTGCGGGTTGCTCGATTGGTTCAGCAAGCAAAACCCTAGCTGCTAGAGAGGGTTTGACAAAAAAGAAAGGTCGATCTAAAAATTCAAAAAAAAAAAAAAAAAAAAAAAAATAGCTGACGGCAAAACGTGCTTCCACCGTGTTGGCGCATTGAAACGTGATAAAACGCCCTCGACACCGAACAAGAAGCATATGGCGTATCTAAGCGTGGCTACCGATCAATCCCCTTTCAAACAGAAAATAAAAAACCCGCATTAAAAATCAGATGTTATTGCTTCAACATTGCACACGTACTTATGCTTCACATCACAGAAGAAGGGTCACCTTCATGAGTGCAAGTGCTGTAGGAAAGCGAAGCTCAATGTTCTTTAGATTTACAAGTGACTTTTGCAGTATTTATATATTTTTTTTTTTGAAGAAGAAAGACATACAGCCAAAAAGGTGGACAACTTCACAACGACTGAGTTTTTTTCTTAATTCTATATGAATTAATTATAATTATATAGTAGTCATATTGCACTGAATTATATTCATTCATAAATAGCACCACTCGAAACAATGTTTTTATCACGTACAAGTTTACTCAAACAAGGAGACCACGAGTACGCAAAGTTTCACCAAAAAGGGATCACAGAAAGACTCTAAAACCCTACACTTGTGCTGAGACGTAAATATCACGAAACACAGGCGAACATAAAGCGAGTGTTACTTTAAAATAAAAACTTTACAAATATTGACAAATCATAGATGCAACTCACAGCGTATACACATTTTACACAAGGCCAGCAATAAGAAGCCCTAGCACAACCAACATGGCACATTGCCCTCTCCAAATCAAGAAGGGTCTGACCAACAACAAGCAGTTGACGTTGGGAAGTTGGACGATGGGGGGGGGGGGGGGGGGTCAGGTTTCAAGAATCTACAGAGCCCCAGAGATATCGGAGGACCACGCTTCATGAACCTACGAAAAGTCTTTTCGCATAATCAGAGATCCAACAAACCCAACCGCTGAACTCAAAGTGCTCACCACGGCGTTCACGGCTGTCTTCTATTCAGAGGTTACAGAACAATTAAGTGGAGATTGTTGGAAGGATAAGGCGAAATCCACGCACGCAAAGGTGAAACATCCACAGCATATCCCATTCATTAGAGAAGTGCTCCATGGCTCACAGTGCGCATCGTTATGTGCGTTGAGACACGCAAACAGCGGAAAATTAACACTTTCTCTGGTTGTCCGGACTCCCTAGATCAACCGGTGAGGAACCTATGACGGGATAGCGGCTAGCAAGGGTGCCCAAAACCCAAAATAAATCAATTAAAAAACGAACAAATCAGATGAGCAAAAGCGAATGACTCTCACCACTGAAGTTCAGCATAAATTTACCAAAGCAACTATTAAATTCGGCACCCACTGCGTAAACGAATACTTACCGCACACGGGCTAAAGCATTGATGTAACAAACAACTTTCTTTCAAGGACGGGAGATCAAAGTGTCAAAATCTGTGCTATTAGGTTATTTGCCAATCTGGATGCGAGACCAATACTATACCTTAAACCAAACTGAATCGTGAATAAGACTCGCATGCAAAAAAGTTGTATAATGTCTTGTATCCTCAGTGAGGAAGACCTCATGGCCCAGAGGGAATTTCAACACGTCACTCACATCTGTAAAGCAGAGAACGTTTTCAATGCTTGAAAGTCGATCGAGAGAGCAAGATGGAGATAGAGACCAAACCAATAGCATGTTAGCATAGTCAGCTACCTAATGAGGGACCCTCATATACTAATAGGTATATTAGCAATTTAGATGAGCAAAGGCAAGGTACGGTAAAGTGAGGTACTTGTAAATATAGGCACATCAGTTGCCAACCAGCTTTATGAAAATGCTCTTCAAAGCAGGTGCAAATAGAATAAAAAGAACATGAAATAAGGGAAATATAGATTGGGGCTCATGAATAAAATGAAATTTAAGGCATGTTTTAGATATTGCAAGGCCTGCGATAAAGACCAAAGAATCTGGTATTTCAAATTGCTAGCTTAAAATATGCTTGTCCTTGCCAAGGGACTGATCAGGGACCTTTTGGTTGATGTCTTAACAGGCTAAGCATCTCCTTGGAGTCTTATTAAGATCTCAGAACTTCTGGAGACCTTGAATGCTGCACGAGAACATAAGCTCTCGAGTGCTGCACGAGAACGTAAGCTTTCAAGTGCACAAGATCATCACAGTTTCAGCGGCATGCCCCCAATTCACTTGAGGATTGCCAGCTGCGCTGTACATATTTAATGCTTTCTAGCGCAAGAGTTGAATAATTACAACAGTTCTTTAATAAAAGTGATGTTTCTCTTCAAAGGTGCTTGCATTCTACTTAGCATTGAATCAGTTTTTGTGAATCCTTCAGAAAGTGCATCAGACACATCCAGGTCAACTTCAATACTAGACTCAGGAGTTTGAAAACATGATGCTTGAAACACAACCCATGCACAACTTTGTCCACCACAAGTTTTCCATTCATTAAGGGTGCCTGTTGCTTGCAGCACTAAGCAGCTACATAAAGATAATGGCAATTCACTAACCGGCTATAAATGCTTCATGATTACTGCAGCCAAATCTCAGAGCTCGTTAACAATTTAAAAATACATTTGCGTACTAGCACTTACTCTTTCCAAAATACAGACAGGAAACTTTCAAATACAACAAAATTACCCAAAAAGTAATAAAATAAAATTAATAAAGATAAAGACCAAAGAATCTGGTATTTCAAATTGCTAGCTTAAAATATGCTTGTCCTTGCCAAGGGGCTAATCGGAGACCTTTTGGTTGAAGTCTTAACTGGCTAAGCATCTCCTTGGAGTCTTATTAATATCTCAGAACTTCTGGAGACCTTGAATGCTGCACGAGAACATAAGCTCTCGACTGCTGCACGAGAACGTAAGCTTTCAAGTAAGTTTCTAATACAGTTAAGAAGCCACAATCAAAATTTCCCTTTGTTCAAAGACCTTGCATCTCAGGTTCATAAATCCATGAGAAAGACAGAGCTTCTTTTAAAAGACTGGTAGCAATACATTATTGTCACAATGAAAGTCCTGCATTCAAATCTGCCTTCATAGGGCTCTTCTAACCATTTCAAATTTGAAGGAGGTGACAACAACATCCTTTCAAACTCTTCAAAAACTACATATCCTAAGCAGCTCACACATTAAATTATAATAGGCAGCTTCTACCTGCATGCGTTGGCCAGTGGGCACAACAACACAGAACCCCTCTTATAAGTACGCTTACCGGCGCTTGAGCGGTTGTAAACCTGCATCTATACCTATACACTGATAACCTTCATACCCTTCTGTAAGGACGTAGACATAAAGGATCAAATCCAGGAAATTCAGGAAACAACGACCTGCCGTAAAAGACGAGGCAATTAGTTTCTGAATGGCATCTCGATACGCTATGGCTCGTTATTGGCGAGTTTGAACGAATGGTTGCACATCAATTCTCCTGCGACGCACGCTATTTCAAAGAGACCATGGTCAGTCTACTATGGCGTCGCCGAAAACTTTTTCTGGGTTGTACTATAGCTTTTCTAAAAAGCTAATTCGCGTGCCGTGTCAGGCAAAGCGCCCTTAATTTACATACTCATGTACAGGACTTAAATTTTGTCAGTTTCCGTTCCATGTCCTGCCAGAAGTACCGTTTCAAAGAGCTTACTTAAAAGAAGCGAACATTATTATTTGTCTACGGCAGGGTTGGTGTGGCCAAAATCTACAGACGCCAAACCGCGTGTCTCAATAGCTGGTGCAAATGAACACGCGCCGAACACCAGACGAGTGCTTGTTAAGTTGAGCGAGCCATTTAGTCGAACGGTGTTTTAAGAATTTAGGAGAACTGAAGGTACTGAGAATTGAAGGTATTTTCACGCCAACTCTTATTCAAAAGCAGCAAAACAGGTTTAAGAAGGTCTTAGTTGCTCTTCACTGCAAGAATTTTCATAATAAAAGAAGAAGAAAAGTTTATTCGAATGGTGTGGACATGTTCCGGCAATCACTCACCGTCTGAACTCGCATAACCAATGCTGTTTAAACTAGTACAGGAATGAGGCTCCAACATACCAATCACTAGTATAGAAGACTTAGACATCCAACACGATAAGGTTCGGAACCACGGGAGAATAAGAGATAGATGGCCAGTTTACAAGGCAAAGAATAAAGCTAATAATTTTCGTGACGTTTCGGTCTTTTCTCGCTCTCAAAGGCACTCCCATTTGGAGCGACACCTGCCCAGAGTTGTGAAGCAGGCTTGAAGATGGAAATTGATCGGCAATTGATGAGTAGCCAGGTGTTGACCGATTGAGCTTGACTGCGGCTTGTGTTCCTCGATGCGTTGGTGCAGGTGGCGGGTTGTCACGCCGATATAGACAGCGTCGCACTGGCTGCATTGAAATTTGTAAGCAACGCATTGATTCATTATTCCTTATAAAGATGAAAAGAATGCACGCGACCTAAAGCACCGTCTAAATGAACTGACATGTAAATTACGGTTACAAATTCAACCAATTTTCGCCAGCAGAAAAATTGGCGAAAGTTTTAAACCAACGAATGCGAAGCCAAAGATTGTGAGTCAACAATGCGTTGTTTACAAATTTCAATCTGGCCAGTGTGACGCTGGCTATATCGGCATGACAGCCCGCCACCTGCACCATCGCATCGAGGTACACAAGCAACAGTCAAGCTCAATCGGTCAAGACCTGGCCACTCATCAATTGCCTATCAAATTCGATCTCCACGCCTGCTTCACAACTTTGCGCAGGTGTCACTCCAAAGGGGAGTGCCTGTTAATTGAGAGTTTGATGATCGCGCACCATTGATTCGCCAACTCGCTTAACTTACAGTCAGACTCGATTAAGTTAAAGCTGTTTTAGCTCGACTTCGAAGATGTGACTCCGGCGTGTGTGCTGTGCGTGTTTTTGTTTTTCGTTTTTTTTTTCATTCTTGCTCGTTTAGTCTGAAGGTGGTCCGAGAAAGGACCGAATCGTCACGAAAATTATTAGCTTTTTTCTTTGACTTGAAGATTTACCCATCGAGGGTTCTAATGGACAGTTTAGCCCAGTTAAACAATGGACAACGGACTAAATTGTATTAATTTACCGAAAATAGGAAATTGCACATTTCTACTTACCAAGAAGACGAGAGCAAGATCAAGAAGGAAATGGAAAGTAGAAGGAAACCTACTATGCAATGGTTCATTCTCCAGTTAAAGAAGTAAATCGAGTATTTTTTGAAGCTTCTTTTTAATACATTTTGATGACAAAGTTTGTTAGTTTAGCTTACTTGATGAGGCGTAATGTACATTAACTCTAGACACACCCTAATTAAATTTACTGCTGAGTATGAAACTGAAGTTGCGATGCCGTTTCTATGGCTTTCTTATTTCCATTTTTCCAAAGAGCACGCTTACGACTATTGCTGAATTTCAATAGAATGCCCACTTACACTTATAAAGGCGGTTTGTTCAGCACCTTAATTTATCATATTTTACTTTATAGAAGTCACCGACATCCTTATTAGGAACCGGTCGCCTAAGTACATTTAGTGTGTCTTTTTTTATGCTAGGTCGGATCTGCAAATTACTGCCATTTCATCTTCACTTACCTCAGTCAAGTTAATACTTATTATAAGGCCATTTATCTTGGCTATTTTTTGTTCACTTTCTTTACTGCGAGGGTGTAAATCTGCCCCTTAATCCTCAGTAAGGGAATCATTGCGATTGGCCTGACATGACGTCATCTCGCGGCAGTTTTGCTTACAAGATGGCGACCGGTCTGCAGTCGTTACTGATGAAGAAGCTTTGGCCCACATGCCACTTATTTATTTTATTTTTTATTTGTTTGCTAACTCTGACTGTAACCCAAACCCTAACCTTAACCATAAGACTAACCCTAACCCCAGCACTTTCCCTAACCCTAACCCTTCGAGCAATCCTCAAGCAATTGAAATTTTTTATGAAATAGAAAAAATTATTCGAAGACAATTAATTGGGTGTGCAGCCGAATTCATACAGACCTTTGCGGCATGTCACTTGATCAATCGCGGTTGAGGAGCAAACGGTAGCTTTCAGTATGCTACTGCCCCTGCTTCCTTTCATACGAAGTCCACATAGAGTATTAACTATGCTAATGGTGTCCCATGAAAAGGTTCTCGGTCTTCTAGGAGATATTTGCTGGGAAGCAAGTAAAGTGAACTAATAGCATTTTCGTATTGGCATGCATTTGGAAGTGGATTATCTTCTGCTTGTAATATTTTTAAAAGGATAAAATGGACGTAAAATAAAAATGAATAAATAAATTTAAAAAATGCGAAAAGTTTAGTTTGAGAATTCTCTGATTCCAAATGGGATAGAGACGACAGATCCTGGCTTATCACGCTCAACTTTGTACGCTGTACGAAGAAATAGTGAATGGGACAAACGAAGCAGCTAGATAACTTATGAAATGTCGAACTTGACTGAACAGATATTCAGACCAACCATCCCGAAGGAGAAACCGTGCTACGGATGGGAGCACACGGAACATCGCCGGATGTAAAACTAATTTCGTTATTCCCCAGTTCAATCGCCATACCAGATAAACGCGGTTCGCTAAGGCAGCTAAAGCAATAGAACGTATATGGTCAAGGATTTAATCAAATCAAAATACAAACTTATGTAAGCCACGTGTTACCGCTTGCTCACAAGGCGCTGATGAATGTGGTGTTGGATACCGTTGGTAAGCCATGGAAACACTGCTGCAAGTAGTACATCAGGCTGCCGCCTAGATTGACGTGGCTATTCCGATTGGCAAAGGTGAAAGCGAGCGCATTCCACGCTTGTGGTAAGCACAGCAGTTTTCAGTGGTCAACGGATTTCCAACCTCTCCGTACGACGAAACTGCTTTTTTAAACGCACTTTTGAAGAAGGAGGACGCTGCTCTTACCAATGTTGGTGCTAGGCTACTCTGTGTGTGTGTGTGTGTGTGTGTGTGTGTGTGTGTGTGTGTGTGTGTGTGTGTGTGTGTGTGTGTGTGTGTGTGAATTTTATCGTCGTATTTTGAAATAGTAATTATGGAGTATCTCTGCAGCATATGATTATTAATCGTGCTATTGCCATTTGCACCACGCGAGGCTTGTCTTGATAGTACGCAGTCTATTTAGTTCGTCCATGTGTTGCTTAATTTAGTCATCTTTTGAGTTTGCTATAAAACGGGAAAACTTGTAAATAGAGAACAGAGTTCAACGAAATGAATACGATCAGTAAACGAGGTCGGCTTAGTCTGCAACGCAACATACTGCTCCACTCACAACACTACTTTCCAAGGTCTCATAAACGTTTAGATCTTTATGCCGACTATATCCTGCACTTCAATCCTTATAGACACATATTTTTCAAGAATTTATTTGCCAGTAAAAATAGTACACTTGTAAAGAATGTTACAGCGAACTAATAATTCTCTGAGAGATGTCCATAGTCCAAATGCAATTATTTTCGTATCCGTTTATGCTGTGGCCTACGTGGCAGGAAAAATCGCTCACACGATTTCTAGGACGGTTGGCTACTGAGTGACCGATGAGCAATGTCTCAGAGATTTAGAAGAAGAAGAAGAAATGTATTCGACACATCAGAAAAATATGCCTCATAAAATACATACACCTTTCGACAAGAAGTTTTGAACCAGTTCAGCTAATCTATATTGAATTCACGGCATGGTCCTCCAAGAAGGCCATGGGCCTTTTCATGGAGCACCATTAGGGGACAATAATCGTCCACTATATGGACGCATAAACCGAAGCGCGTTCGCTATAATGGCGTCCAAATGCCAAACTTTATTAACGAACCGTAACCTCAGGTTGGTTGTAGGGTAAAGTACCCCGATGTACCCTATTCTATGGTTTCACTATAATGTTTTAAGCATCTTTTCAGTCAGATTTCGAGGCCTGGTCAGCTAGATCTTAACAGGTGGATTGGTTTATTACCAAACGAATTCACTGGGTGCCAAGTGTCGGAGTGAATTATCGGATTACAATAGATTGTATTATCGGCGCCAATATGAAATACTGGCAACCCAACTTTGCTGTGAAGAAATTTCACCAGTAACTGCACGGTGGTGCAAAGCTTGACAGCAGTTTTGTTCAATGAAGATAGTCAATAGTGGCAGCATCCTATTGAGCAAAGTTGACACCTGCTCTTAACGGGTTTTGTCAACTTAACCAAAGTCAGCAGAAAATGATGCACGAAGATATTGAGATGGTACTCCGTGGCAAGTCCCACATGGCCTTCTGGGAAATGATGCAAAGCGAGCAGAATGACAACTCTATGTGTATTACTGGGTTGTGTTTTCACTGGCGAATAAATTTGAATAGAAAGAAAAGGAAAGCATTAAGCAATACGATGGACTGTCATCCTAAACCAATCAACATGAGACTCCCTTTTTTACATTCATGCAAGTAAGCTAGAAAGATTCATGATCATAATCGTATCCTTAATACTTCTACTATACTCTTTGGGGTCAAACTATTTGGACTGAATGGCTGATTTCGATCTTGCCTGTTGCAACAAAGGAAACGTCATAAGTGCTTTTTCATACATTTAAAACGTTTTGACGTTGGGCGAGCCAAAAAATATAGCCAAGAGAATGTTTAGGCAATCTGAGGCTGCGATTTTTGAAAGTAAATCATATCGACATACGCGTCCCAGCGAGCTCGTCCGCTCTTCAATTAAACCACGTGACTGAACGGCAATAGAGTTTGAGGTTTTGATTCTGTAAAACTTAATGTACAAGCTACAACAATACCCGCCCTATTGATCTAAACAATAGCTGGCGTCCGGGACCACACGTTCCTCCGCAGTCCTTTAGTCCTTCGATATATTTTGAGAAGCTTGTGCGCATGACTGGTGGTGAAACCAGTTGACAGCTAGTACGTGTTGTATTGCACGTACAGAAACTTGTTTACTCCACGATGGCGCTACGAAACAATGATTGAGGTCTGGACGACACTCCGCAGATTTCAGACAAGAGTCCGTTCGAATTATTTTGGGAAGTTTACTAAGCCCAGGTCACACGTGGGAGTCTGCACGCAGGACGGGTCCGGAAACCACGTGGTTTAAGGCACGCACAGAAACGTGCTCACCCCAGGTGGGGCTAGAAAACGGAGATGGCAATGCACTGCAGTGCGATTTATGTTTGACGCTAGTTTCCAAGTCAAGGTTCTCAAAGATAGCCAGAATATTTTCCAAAGCGATTTGAAGTCCTAGGCTAGTCGAGCATCGTCACAAGACATAACAGAACTAAAGGAGTTCAAGCAGAATGATGTCCCTCATCATCATCATCACGATCACCAGCAGTTGGCTGCTCGAATGTGCTCGAAAGTGCTAGGTGTTGAAGCTCAATTACAAATTGAAGAAACTCTTGCCATGGAGAATAATACAAATAAATATGAGCAGTAAAATCTGGCTTTGTCTCCCGACGGGCTGGGTTCGAATATAAAAATAACCTTCCCCAGCCAAACGCCTTTGAATCACAAATAACACAACGATCGTAAGCAATGAACAATATATCTCTTGTTACCCCTGCGAACTTACGGCACAACTCTCTGTCATTGCGAAATGTCGACCACAGCTTGCGATATGAGTCAGGGGCCTTGCAACAATGTGGCCCTTACCCCAAGAACACTCTCACTATGAGACGCTTTCAAGTGCGTGATTATCAAGAAATTTGCAATAACCAATCGCTATGACATCCACCATAGGACATCTGGCCCAAATCACTCACCAGGCGACACACATTCAATACGGCTGTCTTAACATACGCTTCCGCAAATGGTTAACTTGAAACAAATACGCCTGCAAAGCTCTTCTTGAGCGAACCAGTTAACGAACTGCTCACAAGAACAACAATCCTGAGGCGTACGAGGATTCTCGGTCGTGACGAATCCTGAGGCGTACGAAGATTCTCGGTGACGACAAAGCAAAGGGCAAAAGGGCAGTAAGAGCCACATCGAGTAACACTTGCACCAACAAATAATGTAGTCAGAAGACAAACTTCGGTCTAGCTAAATCCCAAAATCCGCTTTTTTTAAAGATGCTAATATTCGCGAACACTAATTAGTAAATCACCCACGCACTCCGAGTGCCTTATAACCGCTCCAATTTGAAAATTTATAACAAAAATGCAAGTAGGCGAGACTCGCGATGAGCCATGTCACAGCAGAAACTCGCTTAGCCAGCTCGGTGAGTTACGAGAAGGTCAAGCCGGCGTCACAGTAAGTGTTGTAGATCTTCTCCAAAGCCACGACGTACGCAGCGGTGCGGATGTCCAGGCCAAGATTGTAGGCTTGCGCCGTCGCCATAATTCGCTAAAATTTCATTGAAAACTCCCAAATTACAATCCAACCATTTAGATAGCAATATAATAATAATAATAATAATAATAATAATAATAATAATAATAATAATAATAATAATAATAATAATAATAATAACAATAATAATAATAATAATAATTGTTCAATTGTTAGATATCGTACTGTATAATAAATACCGTAACTGTTGAAATTCATCACGAGCATATGAGATTCAAAAATACGTAATGCGACGATCCAAGCCAGACCCAAGCTTCCGCCAGCGAGCATCACTGCAATGGTTTTCCCCATCGTAAGAGCTTTTCCCCGTCCACATTGCGACCCACAATAATCCAGAAAGCACGCTCACAGTACTTGCAAGATTCGTAAAAAGCTTGCTAGCGACTTACCCTGGCTGAACGTTCCATAGTGAACTCGAGACCAGAGTGGACAATATCCTTCTCAGACGCACCCTAAGGTCAGAGCACAAGAAACATTACCACCGAATACAAACGTCTCGAAGGCGGCCGCGAACAGATAGAGACAAGAATCACAAACCAACGCGAAGATTACCATAGACGAATTAATAAGTGATGCCACGAAATAGCAGATGAACGAAAGCGCAGAGCATGGCCAACCCACGAAACCCGAACCACGTAACAATTCCAAAGAGCAAAGAAGAACATGAACTTGTGTAAAAGCTGACATGTGTCTCACAGCGGACGAACAAATCACAGACAGCATCACAGAAACGTGACACAAAGGTCAACGGCCAGAGAGAAGCAACAATCAGAAAAGACAAAACAAAACACGCGGCATCGTGGATTTACCTTGATCTTCGCCTGGAACTCCTGACTTGGGGTAATAGGAATATTCCGAGTGCCAAAGTGCTTTTCAAGTGACTGCTGCACAGAGTTCAGCAAGTGCAAGTTGGATTCCTCCTCGTATTTCCAGGTTAGACGGCCGTAAGAGACGTGATTCAAGTTTTTCAGCCACTCAAAGTAGGATACGGTCACACCACCAGCATTTATGTACAGATCGGGAATCACCAGGCGCTTCCGCTGTTGCAGAATCTTATCAGCCGCGGGAGTAGTAGGGCCATTGGCACCTTCAGCAATTATCTAAAAGTTTCATCAAGGGAAGTTAGGAATTAAAAATCATCTTTAATTCCCATTACGGATACCGACGGAGCCGTCAGAATCGAAGCGCTTATCCTCAGTATCAAATTACAAACGAGGCATAAAGATCACAGGCATACATGAGTAGAAGCACAATCGCCGCTTCTAATACATGCGCCGCGCATACCATACCTTGGCTTCAATCTTGTGTGCATTCTTCTTCGTGATCTGCCGCTCGCTTGCTGCAGGCACAAAGATGTCACACTTTGCAGCAATGAGGTCGTCTTTCGCTGCCTTGGCACCCGGGAAACCAACTATAGAGCCAGTTTCCTAAGAAAGAGTAACAGCAACTACAGATTGGAGGCGCACGTGCGCATTATCACGCCTGCTGCGGACATCAAGTAACTAAAATCAGTGCAGAGCAGCCCTAGACGCTGTGAAGATTCGCGTAAAATTGCTCACGTCAATCATGCACGGACCTCATGTTTATGGCACTGTTGCTGCGAGCAGGTGGCGGAAAACAAAACATATTTGCCTAGACCAGCATGTCCGTTGGCTTTGGACCACCTTCGCAAACAAGCACAGCTGGATATCATAAATGCGCGCTTACCAGCATGTAGTCCTCAAGTTCCTTGGGGTCAATACCATCAGGGTTGTAGATGCTACCATTGTACTCCATGACACCAATGCACTTGGCGCCGTATCGGTGCAAGTAACGGCATGTATGCAGTCCAACGTTACCGAAGCCTTGTACAACAAATGTCTTGCCAGCCAAGCCTGGACTAAGGCCAATCATTTTCATATAGTACTCGTCGCGAATGAAATTGTCGATACCATGGAACAAGCCCTAGTAAATTAATAACAAAATATTAAGACCATGTGGAAAACCATTAATAGCATAACATTAAGAACATGTGGAAACGAACTGGAACACGAAAAGACAAGACTAGTGACTCAGTATTTCCACCCATTTGGCAATCCCGGCTTGATAGGACTATCTAACTAAAATACAACTTAATATTTGTTTAAATTGTCGTAATATAGGTTGCTTCGTGTTTATCAAAGGACATTGCCAAATAGCATTAAGACATAAAACTATGCTATTTGATGTTCTATGAACATCGGTAAATAGCATTAAAACTATGTAACAGCTACACATACTAAAACAAGGATAGCTATAACATGGCTCCAGATATCATCGCTTAGGTACTAAAAAAATATGCACAATGCAAGAAAGCTCAGTGCCAGCACAATGATTGGCAGATCTTAAAAAAGAGACATTCAGAAAAAATTATATTTTCCTAATTTTATTATAAACCTTATTTCGTATATTAAGAATGTAGACTAGCCTAAAACCAATAAAATAAGAGACACAAGGAATAAAACATACCCTTCCGGTGGCAGATGTACGACCGTGAATGCCACCCTGACTGATTGGCTTACCAGTGACGCAACCATGAGCATTCATGCTACCAAAGCCATGAGTCATAGCAAACGTATCAGCCATCCAGCTCATCTCCCGCTCTCCAGTTCCCATGTCAGGGGCTGGAACATCAAGCCCGGGACCAAGGAAGTTTTTCCTCGCCAGCTCAATGGTGAATCGTCGAGTTATCTTCTCCACTTCACGGTCCTACGAGATTATGGTATCTACATGAATACAATTACCATTGCAACTAAAGCACAAGAAACACTTTTAAAAAGCCTGGAGATCCAGACAGCTATTTACTAACTTGTGATTAGGGCTATGACTAGAGCTTGATTCAATAGCTATTTGGGCCCTGCATGAATCTAACGTAGGCTATGGGCTATCCTTACCGAATACTTCTTCTTGTCAATTGCCACACCTCCTTTTGCACCGCCAAAAGGTACATCAACAACGGCACACTTAAATGTCATAAGCATTGCTAATGCCTGAACCTCATCCATGTTCACATCAGGTGCGTACCTTATACCTAAAATGCAAGATCACAATTTACATCAGTTAATTATCAGTTTAAGTTGCTAAGTTTATCTACCACAATCAGGGTGAGAAGGTTCAAAATTTTGCTGCACATACGAAAAAGTGATGTGAATTCAAAGTTAATGTCAGTGTGTTCCACAAACACTAAATTTCTTCTAAACATAAAAAAATATATACCTACCTCCTTTGCACGGTAAACGATGATGGCTGTGCTGTGCTCGATATGCACTAATAATTTCAATGTCTCCATTATCACGCTTTAGTGGAAACTTTACTGCAAGAGATGCATTTGTTGGCTTGATTATGTCCAGAATTCCTGAACAGAAACACGCCATTCATGGCACCAAACCAGAGAGAGGAAAACCATGTTCTTATATAAGCTTCACAAAGTTTGGACAGTCGGAACATGCAATACCATGAACTTTCATGTTCACTTGACAGATGGTTCTCAAGGTTCCATCGAACCATGCCTTCAAACCTACGCCTCACTTCGCCCGTATTAAAAGTAACTCGAGTTAACCGAAGCTTTATAATATGAAACCGTTCGGCACACCCCCCGTTGCACGCGACGCGACAGGACAGGTACTAAACAGAGCTTAATTCGAAAAACGACTACGCTGTGCGACTATGTGCCGTAGTCAACAAAGCAAGCCGACTGAATGAATAACTAGAATAGCCACATTTCCACTCAAACAAGGCAACATCTCGAAGCCAACAAATTTGTTGCTTTTGTCAGACCTAGAGTTTCTCTACGACAAAAAATAAGGATGCACGCTCAAATAAAAACTACCTTTAATGTGCTTTCTTCGCACCGACTCCTCTTCCAACTTTTTGCCGGGAGCTGCCGGAGCATTCATAAGCTTGTCCATCGTAATAGCCCTAGCATTTTCTGTGTACAACTCCACCATTTGCAAGAAACTTGGCTCATCATCGGCACCATGAGGTTTGTGGTCATGATTCTGGGTAGTGGTGGTAGAAACTCCAGCTACCTTTTGCGCATTTTTGGAACCCGCAAAGCTTAAAGCAGCTTGAGCGCTTTTCGCAACTTTCGATACCGGCCTAAACATTTTCCTAATCAGAGAACGCAATAACACAACTTTCGCTGCACAAGGCCTCGAGCACCTGTAAGCAACCTTGCCGATGTCCACAGCGACGAAATATGCACCTATTTCGTGGTCGTACCCACTATGAGAAAAATTTATGATTTTGCCTTATGGTTTATGTGACCACTGAGAATCTACAAAAAAAGGCGGCCCTTATTTTTTTCGGACGCACGCCTCTTCTTTTTCCTTGCGCAGGCAATCGCTTCCGGTACTTTGATCACGTTAAACTTGTTGTTCTGGTTTCTTGAGATGTCTCGAAGCCCAAGACACGTGGTTCGCGGTTGTAGCCCCACAATGCCCAGCTGCAGTCGACTGACACAATGACGGCTTGCACATGGTCTAAAGATTTGGTCTCCGCCTTTACCTGAAAAGGAAAGCAACTCGAAGGCGACTTGCGTGGTTCGGCGTAGAATTTCATATTAAATACCTTCCTTCAAAATTCAATATTTTCCAGTTGATGACTTACACAATATGTGACAGACATATGTGAAAGAAGCAGTCTTCCTGTTAAGATCTAGTTGACCCGGCCTCAAAATTTGACTGAAAATATGCTTAAAACATCCTAGTGAAACCATAGAAT
>QQSS02164952.1:0-15423 GCA_003687565.2 Craspedacusta sowerbii | reverse complement strand
ATGTATGTATGTATGTATGTATGTATGTATGTATGTATGTATGTATGTTTGTATGTATGTATGTATGTATGTATGTACGGCAGGGACTGCGAGTATTTGGCTTTTAAAACTTTGCCCAAAACGAGACTCATTTAGGCGAACCAGGGTAGTCAAAATAACAAGATTGCCAGTTAAGAGCCGATACAAGGTCTTGTGGATGATTCCCCGCGAGGCTGCAAGTAGCATCAATAGCTCCAGACAACGACCTGACCGGCATAGCACCCACCTTGCAGCTTGCATATCGTGCGAGGCTGGTAAAGGTTTTTGAGTGAAGATTTATCGTTCTTTTTTCCAAATGTGTAATGGCCATATAGAGAGCATATCTCGTGAGAAGAGAAATGACTACCATGTCAGAGCATAAGCCCATGATGCCAAACGTTAGCAAAACGGATTTGCCGAATCGAAGTGAGACTCGCTTGTAACTATTACTCATGTTTACGTGGCTAACATGAAGGCTTACATGGAATAGAATTTCAAAACTTTAACTTGAAAAACTTTTCCTTGCAACAACCTCAGAACTTGGAACTCGCAACATGTTCTTCATTTAGAAAATACGCGAGCTTAATGCTTTACTGTAGAAGGGTTTCTTGAATTTTTGTTTTCGAATGCTTCTGTGAAGGGTAAAATCAAACATTGAAGGTGTTCTTCAAGAGTCAAACCTTCTGCATCTAAGTTCTGATAAAAATTTGGAGATGTCGATATTACTTGACTCATATCTAGTTCATACACATCAAACTATGATTTTTACCTACGGGCCATGTAAACTTTGCAAGATGAATAGGGTGCCAGCAGTGTTCAATTTCCTAAATAGTCATTGAATTCGACAAACGCAAAACGACAAATCATTAATTATTAAGATCGCTCCGAACCCAACCTTCATAAATAAATGAAGCGTCATTACCATAAGATAATAGCAATTTACACAAAAAACGAGTGGCTAGAAAACAGACTGTGACTAATACATTCAATGTAACAAGCCTTCGCAGATCTTATTATTACAGAACTAAGCTTTAAGGCACAAATATAAGGAGAAATATTACTTACAAGTATGCGGAGACTGCTTACAAGCAGATGTAATTATTAAAGAACTTAAGCTTTAGGCATAAATTAAGGTAGAAATATTATTTATAAGTATGCAGAGACTGCTCGCAATTCCAAAGAAAAGGTTTCATATACGCTTATAATATGACATGTTATTCCACTTTGTTTTCCAAGCGACGATCAGAGCGCGAACGGCTTAACGCAGCTTTTGCTGCTCGATGACCAGTTCAGCCATGGAAATTCAGCAGAAGTTTTATAGACCGTTGCTAGTGGAACAAGTCCTGGTTCTGAATCACGCATCAAGAACGGGCAGTCTCTTTGCAACGCCACCCCGACTTTACCCTTGTACATGAAATATCAAAACAAATGGCACTATGTCCCGATTAAAAAGCAAAGCGTACAATATGCTCCTGAAATCAAATTCAAAGAATAAGATCTCCCTTTCTTAAATTTCCACACTTCGCCACGCCACGCCACGCCAGGAAGGCATGGGCAAATCAAATATCTATCTATGTTTCCAAACTTACCAGAATAGTCACGGATAAAACCTACCAGTATAGTCACGGATAAAACTAGGAGGATTATAACTAGAGCAGCCCTTGTCTTCAGTCTTGTCTTCATCTTTATAATAAACTTCCTCGCATCTTTCCCAGAGGCCAACATTGAATTCTTGAACAATGCCTTTCACCTGCAACAATAGAAACCGCCCACATAGTACAAAACCAGGACACAAGCTTAAATGTGATGACTTGCACTTTTTCTTCAATCAAAGCTTTCACCAAAGTAAATGAACTATATTCTACATAAAACTCTTCATTTTTTCACTAAAAAAATATACATATAAATGAATAATTGTCTCACACCAGCTAAACAAAGTCTGATACATGGAATGCCGTAACCGCAGGCAACCATGCAAACTCTTACTTTACCAGTCTTTTTCTTAGATCACTTTAATCAACTAATAAAAAAAATAATCCGATCAATTGACACAAATACATTGCTGCACCTGATTTAGTGACTAAACGATACACACTGTGGTTTCTGGCAAAAAAAGGCTGGCGTTAAACGAGACCTTAGATCTATACGTGAGGTAACTCATAATGTAGCTTGATAATTCTTGATGATTTTTCATGTCAGGGACTTCAAACTTCAATATTGCATAACTTCTTAATACATGCATGATTTACAACAATCATGAACAATGAATCAATACAAGTATCTAACAAAAATAACAATAGCATGAAGTAAAACTAAGCCCCCATGGCGGAAAGCAGAATCAAACAAACAGCAACCACACACAGGACACACGTTGATTAGATCAATAGTAGGTACCAACCAAGTCAAGTTAGGCCGATCTAAGAATAGCACTCTATCATATTTAGGAACACGTATTCGTATCAACTATGAACTTCATGGTTGCAAGAAAAAAGTTTCTGTCAACAATAGTATCACGCTCATGATGACCATGTAAGAGGATTTTGCATACTACATCCGCACAAACATCAGATACCGAAAGCTGGGTTGAAAATTTGATGAGTTACGGTACCAGCTGATTAACTGGAAGTCCAGTTTCCTAAAGCCAAATTGCTTTTTTAATAGAAGTTTGTAATCATTTAAATTTCTATATAGAGCGGCAAAAAAAAGTTTTTCAAAAATTTTACCAAAGATAGGGAGAATATAAACTGGCTTGTAATTGTGTTTACGTTCCTTGTGTATTTCTTATGAATAGGAACAACATTTCTTTCTCAAGATCAATGTTTATGTCAGGCAGAGATGCATTCTGACACAATTCATATCAGCAAGAATACTGGCTGTCGAGCTAGGCATGCACTGATTTGCGAAGTATTTGCAGAATACCTAAACAGCATCAACAAAAAAAACATCATTCTCAATGAGGATAGGCACAATGGGAGTTATGCCTGTGTTAATGAACATTTTAATAGTGGAACAATATTTAGACCAGCTACTGAGCTTATTTACCAGTTTTTCGTCCATTTTGGATAAATCTCATTTCATACACATTGCGCACAAAAATTAAACTGAATTCTTAAACTTATGGGGACGGACTTTGCAAAACTTGATTGGTGAATCACAGCCAGCCTGTATTATTTTTGTATTGTTAAGGGTTAATCCTATTTTAGAGCGTCACTGCATAACTTATTCCATATCATTCTTCAAATAGCCAGTCCCTTTGATGAATACCATGAATGCAAAATGCTGCCACTAAAACCGCTGGAAAAAAGGCTTTGTTTGGAGGACAAAATGGTTTTCTTTAGTCAGGGGCCAGCAGTACTACTTGCAGTATAAGACTTTCAAGCATATTCTATAAATCATGTGCCAGTGATGAACATTCATACTTACTAATGATGGCCAAGAAGATTTCAGACTTATGTGGTGGAGATTTCTCAGTCACCATGCATATCTAACAATTAAGTGTTTAATGCTACAACACAAGGTGCATTGCATGTAAACTGATTAAATTTTCGTAGTAAGATCTACTTCAATGGGTTTGCAAAACATCATTCAAAAACTTCTTTGAAATTGAGCTGCACATAAGAAAGACACATCATTCAAAAATTTCTTTGGAATTGTATTGAAGCCGTAAGCCTATTTTGTTATTACACATGTCATTAGAACACTGATTTTAAAGGTCTTTCGATTGGGGGCTTTTAACCAGAGATTTATGAACTTTGACATTATAATTAACATACCTAATGTGACTTGCAAACTAGCAAGCACAGAAAAATCTCAATGCAAACTTGGTGGGCACCCCAAAAAAAAAAACACTTAATTTAAGTCTAGCTAATATCACATTATCATAAGCACCTAAATTCAACATTCAACACTCTAGGAACGTGTCTGCAAAAAGAATAAAGAGATATTTCAGAATGTTAACAAAGCAACTTAGCTAAATAATTGCAAGATGTCTCATTAAAACGCATATTTAATTTCAAAACAAGCGCACCAATTAAATTTTGACAATACCATACAGAACGCAATAGCGAAGCAGTCCAATATTAAAATCAAGATTAAAACATTGCATTAACATAAAAACATTAAAGGTAGATGCTTACCAAATGATCAGACAATTCGAACTCATGCCAGTAATTTGTAGCAAGAGAAATAATTATAATTAGTACGCAAAAGAAGGCGCACGAGTAACTGGCCACAGTTTTGATCGTCATGATGGCTACTTGTTGTTGACGGGTTCACGAAGATTAGGGCGTGGCTGAACACAATCTTCATACATCATGTAAATGACCATATAGCACGCCTGACGAGGCGGCTTGTTCAAGAGGAATAATTAGTTTCAGGAGATATACGATCGTGTACGTTGAGTCCTATTAAACGCGTTTTTTTACTCTCAAAAACTGAGCCTTTTCCCTCCTTTTGCATCTTACTACAGCGCTAAAATTCTTTATTATTCACTATTTACTTAGCTCTTGCACACAGTATCTCCGAATGGGATTCAAAGACGAAAACGGCACGTGTCCCCTAATTTTAGCAAAGAGCCTTTCTTTTAAATGAAGTCGGTATGTTTTACGGACTATCATGAAGGCAATGTGAAATCTCAACGTATGAACGAAGGTTCTTGATGGCCTAATGCTTTCACATGCTTACGTAGTTCTTAAGTAGTACCGATGGGTGTTAAAATGCTTGTATTTCGTGGGTAGCGGCATAATACGATACGCCAGAAATGTACTTGAAATGCTGCACGAGAGAGAAATTTGTTAATCTTTAAATATTTAAGTGCAGCCCCATAAAAGATATTCTGATGCGAAAATCAGTATGTGTTCTTCAAAGTCTATCTTGTTACACAAAGACCTTATCTGCAATGACTGGCAGGTCTTGATAGCAAGTAATTTTTTTTTTAGCGTGGTCGACAGTTGGTCAAAGCATTAATCGGTCATGCATTTAAATCACAGTTTGCCTTGAGCTTGGTGAATGGTAAACTTTATCTATGTTAAGAATGGACGACAGGTGGTCAGAGAACCGGAATCATGATCATAGAACTTGATAATAATTGCAGCAGGTAATTAACTATGCTCTCGTTTCGCATGTATATGTGTTATCTCTAGGACTTTTGCATAAAAGGTTCATGAAGATGGAGTACTAGATCATTATGGCGTCATCGAAGTCAGCACTTCAGGTCATATCCGATAGCTTACAAAAGCCCTGAACGAACGGCTCTCACCTTGAGTGACTGCAGCGAAAACTACACAATGATTTCCTACAGCTTAGCACCAAGTCACCGAATTTTTTATCTTCCAAACATGCTTTTGTATAAAACCCAAAAATAAACACAACCATCGAGTACAGAACAAAGCTATTCACTGTTTCCTCTCGGCAACATATCATACAAACTAAACAGACTAAATATGGTAGCGCTCCTACAGACTACACAAGTCCTTCTTATAATTTGAGTCCAGATCTAACATCTTTAGTTTATTAGCTCATTATGTAGTCTCGAAGGCCCAATAGAGCTCGCCTTTACGAGTAGGTCGATTAGGAGCAGGTTGATGGAGCCTCTGATGGAGCTTGTACTGCAACGGGTACAGGCTCGGGGTCAGGGGCTGATTGATTCTTGTTGGATTCCTTGTGTGAGAAAATGTGCAGGCTCGAATGAAACGAAACGCTAGACTAGGGGTCTTTTAAATTTCAATGGAGGCATTGATTTATGTCTGACGAGAGCATTTTATTGAGCAGTGTCTCTTCCTAAACACGTTACCCAAATGTACGAGTGAACTTCCTTCCACTTCGTGCATCGTCTATTTCCAACAAAATCCGTCAAAAGTGGAGCTCTAACTTTTTCAGTTATTATTAGCGAACTCGTGTCAGATTTGCGAATGAATAGAATGATAACAATGATAAACATCATGGGGCCGAGAATCCCTGTGGTACTCCAGAAACGAATCGTGTTAGGCGTTCTTTATTCGAAACGGTTTTATTCTTGGACCAACAGACGAAAAAAAAACACAAGGAGACAGAATCCAACATCTCTAGAAGTCATATCTTGAAACCAGGCAGCAACACCTTCAATGTTTATCAACTTAGTAATCGAGTGATTGTTCGTAACTGTATGAAGAATTTGATGACAGGGAACTGGGTTTTAGCGCATATTGCTCAATCCGCGCCCAGCAGTCCATCACACTAAGTTTCAAATTGTAGTTGTTTTTGGAGGGTAGTTTAAATGCTAACTCAATAAGCATAGTCTTTTCAAGTTGATCCTGGCGTGGACGAGGAGCACGTTTGTCGGTACATTTGGTTGCCTTTCTACGAAACCGGTATCCAGCTTATAACACCAAACATGTCTAACAGATACGCCAGACCACCTAACACTTCGCTCTATATTCGAAACCTGAGTAGCCAGACAAGGTAAGTTAACTTACTGCTGATTTAAAATGTCCTCATGCGTATTGCGGTGTGCTTTGAAAGCGGATGACGGATGTATGAAAAGATGTTTATGTAAGTGTAGGATTTTCTAGGCATTATTTCAGGGAAAATGTTAAAATTTGCACGACTGGGATTACGGGGTTGATCTATAAGTATCTGATATTTTGTTCGGTCTCGCGACGTGAACCTTTCCTGTCTTATTTTATCATTTCACGATGTATGTTAGCCTTTTATACAGTGCAAAATTTAAGGATGGAAATAGTAGAAACTTAACGTTCTTTATGTGCTTAATTCACTTGAGCTCTGCTCCCTCAAAATTGCACTCACTAGGTACAAAATCGGGTCTTAAGGTTTTGTTTTGCAGGTTCTTTTTTCCTTAGTCTTTCCTGCTTGCTCTGTAGGATATATCAAGTTGTAAAGTAGCATTGTGTTTCAGCTTGCTTTATAAATTATCTGTAGTTTTTTGTCTGCTCATATTTGTTAAAGGAGTGACAGCCTAATTTTTGTTGTTGTCTTGGTTTTGGGGTCTACCATGGGTTATTGTCTTCTTTTCTTACTAGAGTTGAGGATCTGCGTCGAATTTTTTCTAAGTATGGCCCTATTCGAGACATATATGTGCCACTAGACTACTACACAAGAGAGGTCCGTGGATTCGCATACGTCCAATATCCTTTCAAATAGCTAAGTAAGTTGTGTGCTTCCATTATCGGCTTGAGATTCTTTTCCTTCAGGGTTGTAGTTGCAAAACTTAATTGAATTCTATTATGCTTCTTTCATTAGAAGTTATGGTATGCTCAAATTATTCTTACATGGCTCCTTTCTTGCCTGTCAAAGGGATCATCAGCCATGCTTCTTGGCTATCAAGTTGTTTTTGGTCTGCCGCTTTGTTATTCGTTCATCATTAAAGGTTACCTGAGATTCATTTGCCTGTCTTTTTTAGTGGCCCAAGCAAAGAAAAACAAGTATGCCAAGTTCAAGTCAAGGGTTTAAGTGCCTGTTCTCAAGCTTTCATGCTCAAGGTCCAAGTTAAAAGAACCAATTTGTTTCTTGCCCAGAAGCCACAAATCAACGACTGGCGAGGTTTAGGGTGTCATAAAGGTTGTAGGACTATGTCAAGACTACAGCCAGCTTCCAAGTCACCGTCAAATAAAGTTCCAAGTTTCAAGGTCAAAGCTTCCAAGTTACAGACAAATGTATTTCCAAGTTTCAACGTCAAAGATTCCAAGTCACAGACAAATGTAGTTCCAAGTTTCAAAGTCAAAGCTTCCAAGTCACAGAAAAATGTAGTTTCAAGGTCAAAGCAGGCACTTGCACTGAAAGTGCACCAATGTGGCTTAACTTTGGTTTTATGTCAAAATCAATTCAAGCAACTCAAGCTCCGTGAAAGCAGACCTGGTTTCAGCACAAGTAACAGAGTAATGGCCATTCTACTTAAGCTGCGAGCTATGTATCTTCAAATTCCAGCCCTGCCTGGCTCCAAGATTCTTACCACCAGGTTCCTTTCATGCCAGCAATCAAGAATTATTTAGTTATTTTTTTTGGATTGCTTGAAGACCAAGGGCTCCTGATTTTTGTTAAGTCAAGACTCAAGCTTCTTGAGTTCAAAGCCTATTGCTAGGTCTGGTTGCATTGATTTCCTGGGTTAATGGCTGACCATTGTTGTTCTTAATTTTCCTGTAGCGACAAACAACTTGCCTTCAGATTTTAATTTTGCTAGGTCAAGATAATGACCTAGCTTGTGCTCAATCTAGAGAAGGATTCCATCTCACAAGGGGTAGCCTAAGCCTGGTATTTTACATCTTGATCCTAAGAGATCTTGGATTTCATTCAATTCTGATATGCAAGTAGTGGTATCTAGGATTCTTGATGAATCCTAGATTGAGCAGTGGTGTCTCAATCTAAGCCACCTCGCCTTTTAGCGCACAGACTTGTTGTGGTGCTGTAGCGCAATGTTAATCATGTTTCTCGCAATAGTATTTTTTGTGGTCAAAGAGCCTTGACTCTGAGCACATTTGAAGACATTAGGGACGCAGAGGATGCTCTATACTACGAAGAACACCCTCGTTTACACGGCAGAGAACTTGACGTCCAGTATGCTGAGGGTGACAGAAAAAGTGAGTTCCCATTCTCGGAAGGGGCTTATTAGTGTTTTACACTAGAATCTTTTTAACTTTGTAATGTTCATTCCCCATTTATGTAACCCAGTTATAACTTCTAGCTTGACAGGGGCATAGTCTTTAGTTCGTTTGGGACGTTTAGCCATGACGTTTCCAAGCGTTTTTGCTTTCGTGCAACGTTAATGTGGGTTTGTGCCGTTGTGGCGCGTGCTTGTGTCAGAACCATAAACCTTTGCCTAGGTCATAGTTTTTTAAGTGCAGTATTTCCATTCTAGCACCCCAGCAAATGAGATCTCGTGAGTCGACGGGATCGTATTTCGCTGACGATCATGGCGGCGGAGGTGGCTGGAGAGGGGGCCGTGGTGGGGGGTAAGTTACGATGAATTTCATTATATTTGACCTTGAGTTTTTTCAATATTTTGCTATCTCTCCATGAGATGAAACCGGGTAGGGCTTGTTTGCGATTAAAGTGTTGGTATGATGTCATGCCTGTGAGTAGCACTTTGCCAGCCATGATGCAAACTTACATGTTTTGACGGCCTGAATGATTGCTGTTGTATTCATACTGTCTGAGCTGGCACCACAAAGCTTTCGGTCTAGGCGGTGCAATAAACTTACGGCCGCAGATTAAGAAATTTATTTTGATTCTACAATGGCCTTATTATATACTGCCGATTTCGTTCGTTCCAAGACAACGCTTGAACCTTTTGTTTTCTAGTCGTCGTCGCTATTCTCGTAGCAGAAGTCGTAGTCGATCGCGTTCCCCGCAGCCCAGGTAGGCGATCATATATCGCAATGATTATTCTTTTGAGCATTTCTTCTCCACTTTCTGTTCGTTCAAGTTTGGTGGCGTGTCCGTCTGGTCATCTGACGTCATCATGGTTTTCTTGTAGGCGCCGTCGCAGCATGTCTAGGTCGCGATCGCGCAGTCGTTCGCCTCGTCGCTCTCGCTCGCCTGTGGTGCGTCGTGAGCGGAGCCGATCGCGCAGTGGACGAAGAGCTTCGCGCAGTCCTCCGACCAACAAGTTGTCCCGCAGCCCTTTGAGGAAGTCCGGGACCAAGTCTCAATCCCGATCGAGATCGTTGTCGCTGGGCAGAGAGAACGGAGACGACTGAAGCAGTCGGCAGAGGACGAACTAGTGATCGTTCGCGTGATGAGATCCACTTTGTCAACAACTTGAGGTTTTTCGCACATGGGGACATGGGAACTAGTGTACGCTGACAAAGTTCTTTTGGAGCCAGATGATTGTATCTGGTTTTAGAATTAAGTAGCGTGGTATGGTTTTTAGAAAGATCTGTATATAAGGTTATTGACCAATTTCTTATTTGGAGTTGTACATTCTCGCTTAGCCGTGTATTTCACTTCAAATCGCATGCGAGTAATGAGCGTACAGAACGTTTTTTCGATGCAATCTCTTTCAGAAACGTAACAATGTATAATGCCTTTACGACATTACTTGAGAAATATTGCAAGGGTATAGTGAACCTTTAAAAATTTGAAGGTTTTGACTGCGTCAATTCTGAGTGCATGAAGCAGTCGTTCCAACGTCACAAAGGAGACGTTTACCAGGACATCCCTTCTTGTTATAGTCTCTTTTGGGAAAGAAGTCTCCATTGTAACTGAAAACCTAGGAGTAACGACCAATAGCACATAATGTCTGGCGAAAGCCTCATCTAATTAATTGTAGCTGCTGAACCTACATGCTCGCTGACCATGAGGCACCAGCAGCGCCCGTTCATGTCCTAATCGTCACTAGGAAAATGAAGAATTCTAGCTGTTTTTAACATCATTTATTTCAATATTAAGTTTAAATTTTCTATTAAACTGGTTTTCTATTAGACTGGGGACTATCCTGGCGCAGTCATTTTGCTAACTTTATAAAAATCTTTCAAAGCAACGAACTTGGCCTAGAATCCGACACTTTTGACTTTTTGACTATTAGATCCCTATGACACTCATTCCACTACCATGCGACATACTGTTGTTTGGCATGGGGTTAGCCTGTAAGAATGAACTATCGAACTCTGAGCCACAAAAGCAAGTCAAACGAAAAATTACATATTCTGATTATAATACGCCTACGCAAGACTTCTTTCATTCTGATATATTGAAACTTTAAGTTGTAATCGATTCATTTATGCTATTTATCCATGAATAGCATCATAAGAGCCTTTATGCATTTGACAACTTTTTCAAATCCACTCATCTAAGAAGGTTCATAAATCAGTAAGCATTTATTCTTGACTGTTACTTGAGATGCTTTACTGATTCATTTTACTGAGAGAGGTACCGTTCAAAAGAGTGCAATTTTTTTACTGACGTTTCTTATTTTTGATAAAGCCAATTCTTAAGGACGCGCTCAATTATGTGCTTATGTAAATAATGACATCTCGATCTGATTAGCTCTGGCTTGAATGTCTCCATCTTGCATATATTTTCGATGAATGGCTTGAAATATCTGTGCTGTGTGTTGCCTATTGTTGATTGTGCGAAAGTTTATATAGAGAAGCACAACTTTGAGACGGCCAAACCTGCAAATAGATTGATGGAAACTGTCTGCTGTCGCTTGCAAGTCGCAGCAAGTCACCGTGCCTCCAAAGATCTCAGGTATCTTGGAACGTTGTCCGTCTGTTATTTGACACTTGCGGTACATCTATGAACTTGGGGCGGCCGGCCCGTAAGATAGGACGTGTGCTTGTGTTTGCATTCCATGTGCTTGCGGGATTGAGAGGGGACAGCGTCTACCGTACACTAATTTTTTATTTATTCTGTTATTCCGATTTTCTTCCCATCCCAATTTTTGACAGAGCATTTACTTGAGAACGTATATGTACTCTCTCTCTCTCTCTCTCTCTCTCTCTCGCTTTCTCTCTCAAATCTCTCTCTCTCTCTTATGCTATCTCTCTCTAATGATTCGACCACAAATTCAACTTAAAACAAAATAGCTTAGAACAAACCGTGGTCGTTAGTCGAGGTACCGCTGTACTTGTATTTGCCTTCAGATTGTACTTGAGTTGCTGAAGAGCTTTACTACGTCACCCGACCCATCTTACGTCATCCTCAGCTATGCGATTAGACTTCTTACCCTGCCTTTAAGTATAAGAAGTCGGCACCATGCTTAACTGTAAATGGAAGAAATTCTATCCCAAAAGGAGATGGTATCAGTTTTTAATAGTTACTTTGCTAACATAGGTACAAGCCTAGCCAAGGAATTACCATTTAGTGAAAAGCATTTTAAGCAGTACATAAAAAAATAGTTGAACATCAGTTTAACATTGGAGAGATGAAGAAAGCAGATATAGTGAGTGCCTTCAAAGCCTTAAAGGAACATAAATCTGCAGGCTTTGACAAGTTTGATGTTGATGTTGTCAAAGTAGTATCACATGAAATACTTGTCCTCTTCAACATATATTTACTATTTAACAATGCACGTTTCCAAAGGACATGAAAGTTGCAAGAGTTATCCCTGTGTTCAAAGCAGGTGAACCTTACCTCGTAAGCAATTACAGACCTATCTCAGTGCTCTTCGTATTTTCAAAAATTTATGAGAAAATAATCCATACCAAACTTTATTCATATTTAGAAGAAACAAATATATTTCATGAAAAGAAGTTTGGATTTCGGAAAAATTCATCCAATGAATTAGGGTTCCTTGAGTTTCTAGAAAATGTGAGGAAAACCGTCGACCAGAAACAGTACACCATTGGAGTATTTTAGATCTAGCAAAGGCTTTTGATACAGTTGATTATGAAATACAACTAGCTAAACTAGCAAATTATGGAGTCTCACAAGATTCGGTGTCATGGCTAATGAGTTATCTCTCTGGAAGAACCCAATATGTAGATATCAATAAAACGTCTTCAGATCTGCTACCGGCCACTTGTAGCGTCCCTTAGGGCTCTATTTTGGGGCCACTTCTCTTTCTTGCTTATGTGAATGATGTAAGTAACTCGGTTCCGAATGTAAATGTTGTCTCTTTTGCAGATGACACAAATCTATTTTTTTCACATGATAGCATTTCCGAGTTTTTTTCTGTCATGAACTCTCAACTTAAACATATACAAAATTGGCTTCACGCGAATCGGCTATCGTTAAATATTTCAAGAACAAAGTACTTTATCTTTGCTAGAGAAAGGGACATCAATGAACTGCCACTTGTCTTACTTAAGTTTATCATACGAAGTTGCTGTATCAAGCAAACCTATCATACCCAATTTCTTGGCAATACATCCTGATGATAGCCCAACCTGGAACGCTCATATAAGGCATGTGGAGTCAGATTGTATAAAAATATTGGCGCTATTACTACGCTATATAAGGCAAGGAAGTATTTAAACACTGAGGCATCTAGGAGCTTATATTTTGCTTTTGTTCCCCCATACATCTCATATAGCAATATTATCTGGGCAAGCACATACAGAAGCAAACTTAAAGATACACAGGCTACAAAAGAGAGCTGTGAGAATTATCCCTTGCTGAGAGGTTATCTCATTCAAGACCCCTGATGCTAAAACATAGGATTTAAAATGTTTTTGAATTAAACATACATAAAACAATGGTGTTTATGTTTAAGCACCAGAATAAAACGCTTCCTTCAGTTTTCAGCTCGCACTGCAGGCAGATTCATCATCGGTTTGAGAGTCGCCTGGCGACATTTGGTTACGTGGAAAGATCGGCAACCGGTAAGAGACGGTTTTCTATCTCCACTAGAGGCCCTTACCTATGGAACAGGACCAAATACTCCTCTAATAATAAAAGAATTACACTTGAGATCTTTAAGCACGAGCTAAAACAGTTTCTTCTTCACTGTACGTCAAGTGCTTCTCTTTGGTAACTGGGTTCTTCCATCGAGATAACCTCAGACTTAAATCACTAGCCAACTGCGAATCCATTACCATAGAACCCAAGATCTGTGCATTACAGATGCTCTCTGGCTGCATGCTTTCTAACTGCTTGCAGCCATGAGAATTTGTAACGGCAGTGCTCAATCGTAGCTTAATAAAAATATCAAAACAAATTTCTAAATAAATAAATAAATAAATAAGACGGCACCCGAGCAATGGTAGCCCATGCTTACATGCTGCGTTGCGCTTTAAGTATGCACCATTCTCGAAAAGTCCACGTAGTGTACGAAATAGTCGCTTGTCGCTTATGCTTAATGGTTATCCATGAAAAGGCCACTGGCCTTCCACCGGTACGACCATGCCATTCTCTTAAAATATATACGCGAGCTGGTTGTTACGGGACTTTGTATAACGATTTTTATTTATGCCGAACGTACT
Organism: Craspedacusta sowerbii; assembly: GCA_003687565.2. NCBI lineage: Eukaryota > Metazoa > Cnidaria > Hydrozoa > Limnomedusae > Olindiidae > Craspedacusta > Craspedacusta sowerbii. Next base: position 1,549 of record QQSS02164952.1, on the reverse strand, counting down.
GTTATGATTGGCAAAATAAATTCTTGAACTTGAAAAAAAAAAAGCAACTTGTTGGCGTGATTGTGGATTTAAGAAAACAGCGATTGACCAGATAAATAATACAATAATGAATTGCAAATTATCACTACCACAAAATCAGATTTTCATGTGAAAGTTAACCCTCCCAATGTTTCAGAATCAGCGAAAAATCCATCGCTATCAATGCACTTAGCTAGCAAGTGTACTGGAGACCTCAAAGCCCATGTGCTAGCCAAGTTAAAGGACTCGTCGTTTCACACCGTAAGTTGGAATGAGTGTACACCTTAAGTGCACTTACAATGAATGAATGAAAAGACCGACTCCAGGCTGGCGCAGCAAGCAGGTGGAGCACAACAGAAGTTATCACCTAGTTTCTCTTTCTATTTGGCAAGGGAATAGATCCAGTCTCCGGAGTTACAACAGACAGATCCCTACTCATTGTAGACATCATCATTTTTTCCGCCGAAGCCAGGCGAGGCAGATATTACTCAGGTCATCAAGAGTCTAAGATCTGATCGAAATTCGATGCAAGCATATTTTCTATTGTCTTCCCATCTTTTTATTACTTAAGTGCGTTCATAGTGGTAAAGGATAACTATATAAGTAGGGTAACTACATGAGGTAAAGGGTATGAAAGGTATAAAAGGTATAAGAGGTTAAGGGTAACTATATGAGTACGCAAAACACTAAGATCTTGCTTTGCTTTGGAAGTTAGCATTTCGGCTCGGCGCGTTACCCGTTCATGGTTTTCACTCCATTTGCTTATGTTTATCCTACTTTTTCCGAATTTCTGTCTTAGTATGTACAGCATGTAATGTAGAAGAGTTCTCCGATAAGGCAGTGGCCCCGATCGGATTGGTCCTGGCTAGGACGCCTTCCTCTCACATCCATGCATATAGCAATACAGCACTTTTCCGTTTAAGCGCTTGCATAACTTCCTTTTGTCATGCATAAATGGTGGAATAACTTACTAAGCAGCTTTCTTTTCGCATGCGTCGAGCAAATAAATCTTGAAACTCGACTCTCGTATTTCTTGGCCAGCGCTTAAGGAAATGCACGAAGGCCCTTCTCGACTATACGGCTATATGCAGATAATTATGCAAATGATGTGCAGTGGACGTGATCCACAGTAAAGGTGTTGACACGGTGTGGACAGTAATACGAGGTGCCAGTGTAGATCTCTCATTACTGTGTCAAGGAACAAATGGTGAGTATGGCGAGTTTGCGAAGACCTGCACGCCTTTTCAGTAGAGGATATTCCAGCTTAAGGATGCTTGTAGGAATAGCAAAAACTTTAAGGATTAATGGGCAATGTTGCGGCCCTAACTAAATAATCAGAAGTGGACTTGACAAGAAGTATTTGTAACGCTTTTACGAGTTATCATTAAATTAGTAAGTAAATAGCCGAGCAAGAGAATTACTAGGAAACTAATTTGTGTCACAGGAGATTAAGGCACATATAAAGAACCAGCATGATGAATCTCATAAGTTGTTCCATTCATTCAGCCGTCAGCTTGCAACAATATATATA